>NQII01002316.1:220838-272155 GCA_002778355.1 Clitarchus hookeri
TTTTTCCCCCGACCGAAAGTCTAGATCTGCTTCTGTACCGGATGCTGCAGTGGTGTAGTGGTCAGACTACTCGCCTCCTACCTAGGTAAACTGGATTTGATTCCCTGCGGGTTTGCTTCCAGATTTCAGCACGTAGGCATTGTGCCAGACAATTCTGCTGGTTGGCGGGTTTTCTCGAGGATATCCTGTTTCCCCTGCCCTTGCATTCTGGTAGCATTTTAGCTTTCCGGTGCGGTTATTTTGATTTTGGTGTCCCCTGGTTTTCTGAAATCATTCAATTCTATAATGGTTCCTCCAAGTCAAGATTTATTTCTTCCCATTTTGTCTTAAAAAGTGTTTCTGTTTGTAGTGAGGGGCCGCAGTGGTGTAGTGGTTAGACTACTCACCTCCCACCAAGGTGAACCGGGCTCGATTCCCTGCGATGCCGCCCCCGTATTTTCGTTTGTGAGAATCGTGTCGGACGATGCAGCTGGTCAGTGGGATTTCTTGGGGACTTCCTATTTTCCCCTGCCCTTGCTTTCCGGCACTGCTCCATACTCACCTTGCTTCACCCTCATCGATTCTCAAGACCTCAATGTTAAGAACCGCTCAAATCTCTTCACTCACTCACTGTTTGTAGTGTATTCACGGTTTCTTCACACTGTTTGAGTCAAACCTGTGAAAAATCATCCCATGTATGGTGTGTTTGGTTATTTCCCCAATATTTAATGTATCTCAAGCATTTTATACTTGTGTTAACATAAAAATACCTTATTTTTTGTTAGGAAAATTAGCTTTTACTTCTATTACCAACAAATTATNTATACTTGTGTTAACATAAAAATACCTTATTTTTTGTTAGGAAAATTAGCTTTTACTTCTATTACCAACAAATTATAACACTTCATTTATAATTAATATGAATAAAAACAAAGCGAAAACATGTGTGTTGGTAATATGTAGTAATAATTAGTTCTTATGCAAAATATTATTACACTGAATGCAGTGCACTGTCCCTTTGGTGTAATTTTATAGACTTGTTTAAGCTCTGTTTGCATGAGACGAAGGAATATCCTGGAAGTAGAACTTTAGCAGTGCTCAGAAAAGTTTTAAGTAACCGAGAAAAAAATGAATTTGCTGTNTATACTTGTGTTAACATAAAAATACCTTATTTTTTGTTAGGAAAATTAGCTTTTACTTCTATTACCAACAAATTACAACACTTCATTTATAATTAATATGAATAAAAACAAAGCGAAAACATGTGTGTTGGTAATACGTAGTAATAATTAGTTCTTATGCAAAATATTATTACACTGAATGCAGTGCACTGTCCCTTTGGTGTAATTTTATAGACTTGTTTAAGCTCTGTTTGCATGAGGCGGANTAGAACTTTAGCAGTGCTCAGAAAAGTTTTAAGTAACCGAGAAAAAAATGAATTTGCTGTAGACACAAGACATTAATATTTAAATAAACAAAATGAGTCATTTACTGTGTGAAACAAGTACAGTATGGTGATGTTCACTCATGTGGACACCTGGTGTGAAGCCCATCAGCTGTGCTCAACATGCGCTCTGCAAGGCAGTGTCAGTCCTGGAGCTGAAGTGCTTGTCTGGCTGGCGCATGAAGTACATTGCAGAAATTTGTTAGAAAACATGTGATTCAAAAATAGTTGGACATTTTGTAGTAGTGTGTGAATACAAAAATTATTTAAGACATGTTTCATGCCCAAAGACAAGTTTCAGGTTCTCATTTAAACTCCAAGAATTATTTTTATGGGTGTGAAAATGGCTAAAAAAACAACTGTTTTCAGAATCATATATAGTTGTTAAATTTTCTGTAAAGAAACTTTGGAATTGCCTTCAGACATGCATCATACTTTTATCTTTATTAGTGTGTTATAAAATTATAGTCACTCCGTAAGTTACAGTCAGGCGAGTCACCTTCAAAAAGTCTGCACGCTAGTTAGACGCCTTGCACGTAGAGGTGATGAGGCAAGTGACGAGTAAGAGGCAGCCGTAAAGTCCATGCATTTCGAGGTGGCCTCGAATGTACACATTAGCTGCAGCCAAGCAGAAACCTTAAGGAAGTGATTTACTGTTGCAGGCTCAGTGAGCTCAGAGCTGCGGGACTTGGAGGGGAAGAAGCAGCGTCTGCACCAGGAGATGGCCGGCTACACGCAGAGGATAGAGGAACTGAAGTTGGAGCTGTCCCACCAACAGACTGAGCTGGAGAGACTGAAGATATCTGTCGAGCAGGTCTGGACAAGTCATGAAGGCGACAATTCACATTTACTTTTGCTGGGAGTGTTTTAAAAACCACATTTGCATAAACTCTCACGAAGAATGTGTCTTTCTAAGTTATCAGGAATTTTCTCAGGAGAAGCCACAGTCTTTTTTATGTATGCTTATGTGGAAGTGTGTGTAGTCTTGGAAGTCTTGTACCTGATAACTTATTTGTATTCCATCTTCATTTTTGCCGTAGTCAAAAAACCAAAAAATTAACGTTTACCTTATTAAATATAGGTTTGGAAATGCCTGCAGTGTGTTGTTTACCATCAATAACATTATCATTCCACCATAACAAATAGTTGTAAATAAGACTAAGTGTACAGTAATAAACACTGTGTAAAAAATTCTTCTGGTATTTTTCTGAAAAATCTGATTTTACTTCGCTGCTTGGTTGACTAATAAGTGATCAGAATTATGCATTTATTTTCGTTGTGGCATTCCTGTCCTTGAATTATTAATAATAATCTAATTTATTTTAACTTTAAAATTGTTTTATATAGGTACGTAGCAATTTTTGTATCCTACAGAAAGGTAGGATTGTATCGTGTTCTGTATCTGTCTGTACAAGTTACACAATAGTTATGCTTATCTACTGATGATGTGGTCAGGCTCAAGTTGCTCAACGAGAGGCACTGCAGGAGAACACTCCGGAGCTCGCCCTACCTCAGAGGCTGTTGCCGCCCTCTGCACCGGAAACTCTGCCCTCCCTGCAGGAGCGGGATGTTGTCAACTGCCGCATGTACAACTGCTTTGACCACTCACGCTGCTCCTTGACTTCTGGCTTCCCGGTGTATCTGTATGACCCTGACCGCTACCCGGTTGTGGCCTCTGGATGGGAAGTGGAAGGATTTGTGAAGATGACCTTGAAGCAGACACTTGGGTGCGTTTTAGTACTCATGAGCCAGTGCATGTGTTTTACATTTTTATGCTTTAAATATGTGGAAACTTATTATATAGATACTTACATTTTTTTATTTTTAAAGTTTGTGAAAGCCATAGTAAATACTGTCAGTTTTTATCAGAAATAATGAATTTTAAGAAAAGTTATTCCACAGAAATCTTTGATTTCTACCATTTTGTCTTGAGTTGGGTATTGGAGATCATAGACTCAGTGACATCCACTTACACGGAAGTAATTTTGCCAAATATTTTTTTTATCGTATTGCAGGCAAATCTTGTTCGTTTTAATACAGTGTTTCTTGGCTTTCCCCTTCTTACTCTGTTAATTAAGGTGTATGATTTCTGATTGTCTCAAGTTAAATTATGTTTGAAAGTTTTCTCAACATTTTCATGTTATGCGTAACCACAGTAGAGTACAGAGCAAAGCTGATTTTTTTTTAACGGAGTAGGAAACAAAGGTTTTATTTAAAGAGTAGGGGCTGCTCCTACAGTGCAGTATTACAATAAATCACTTTTTTGCACATATAAACAAGACAAAACAGTTCTTAACCTTGTTAGCACATTTATTTGTAATTTTTTTTTATTTTTAATGTTACACTTTTATAGTTATATAAATGTATAAATGATTCTTGTTTGCGTTGCCTTATGTAAGAAATTACAATTAACTTACAGTGATGTTGTTTGTGTGAATGAATCAGGTACAATCCTCATCTGACTCCGGACCCAGCATCTGCGTGCATCTACCTGGTTCTGGTCGGAGAGGCGCTCACAAAGACCAGACCCAACCTTACGAGATCGACATTGCTGGAAGATAAGCTGCGTCGTCTGCCATACTGGGGTGGTGATGGCCGCAACCATGTCTTGCTGAACTTGGCTCGTAGTGGGAGCGTACGTGAGGGGAAGGACTCGTCAACAGGTGGGCGAGACATCTTTGATGGTGTGAACACTGGCCGGGCAATCCGGATCCAGTCCACCTTTCATCGTGTTGGCTACCGCCAAAGATTTGATGTTGTGTCCCCACCTATTCTGGGACCGCCAGGTGGGGACGTCTGGCAAGATGCACCGACAATGTTACCAGCCCGCAGGAAGTACCTTCTGTCATTTCAGGGGGAGTTCTACCGGGCACAAGGTCCATTTGGTAATGGCGTAGATCGAACTGATGCATACGATGATGCTGACACAGAACGTGGTAGGAGAAGTCAACTGCCAGACATCCATGGCTTTATTGTGGACCATCTGACAAGCATGGCTTTTGGTGAGACAACGGACAGCTTCCTCTTCCACTTTGAGTGCTCGGTGAATGGCGGGCGGCTCCTGCCAAGACACAGTCTGACGAACTGGAAGTCTGTGACAACCACGGTAGTGGTAGGGGATTGGTCGCTGTGTGGCACGGAATCATCGCGTGCAGCTGTGTTGCGGGAGTCGACTTTCGTGCTGGTGATGTCGGCAGCGGGCCCAGAGTTCATTTCCACTACTGCTGTACAGACTCGTGTTTATGAGGCGCTCAAGGCTGGAGCAATACCCGTGCTGTTGGGAGGCGACATGTTGGAGCTGCCATACAGTGAAGTGGTCAACTGGAGGCGTGCTGCTCTCTTCCTGCCCAAGGTGAGTGCTCCAGGTCTTTGCGATAGTGTCATGAGTTTTCTCCCTTGTGAAAGTGAGTTGCATGGTGGGTGAGGTGACACATACGTATATTTCAAGTAAATGTCATCTTAAAATCGAAAAAGGCACAGTTACTCACACTTTGGCACTTGCAGATACACATTTTTAGTAGGACAATACATTTCCGTATGCAAATGTGCAGCCATGACATTTTGCTGTTCACTGGCTTTTCCAGCTTTTTCTTACTGCCATTTTGAAGGGTCGTGTGTGGTTGTGTGGTTGTTGTGCGGGTAGACCTAGTGGCCATAGGACAAATAAGGATAAGTAAGGAGTTTAAAAAGACGAATATTAAACTGCAAATATCAGCCTGTGAGTACTTATTTACTTTTCATATAATTTTTGGTAGCATAGCAGCTCTTTGCCACCAATTTTTCACTCTTTAAGTAAAATTATTACTAAAGAAAATGTTATGTACACAGTGTCTTTAAGTGTGTGCTTGCACATGTGTGTGTAAAATGCTTGTTGAACTGGTTATGACAGGCTCGCATCACGGAGCTGCACTTCTTCCTGCGGACAATCTTGGATGCAGACATCTTGTCCCTGCGACGCCAGGGCCGCCTCATCTGGGAGCGCTACTGCTCATCTGTGCAGAGCACCGTAGACACTGTTGTGGCACTGCTACGAGATAGGATTGGAGTGCCGCCCCTCCCTGCTGAAGAGGAACCTTCGCCCAGCATCTTTAATGCTTCCTTTACCGTGAGTAGTACTGTCTACATCTACTAGTGCATCAAACAGGTGGCTCTGGCATGTCATTTTTGTATGATTGAGTTTGCATAGGAAAAGTATATCGAGGAGATATTAATAATGTCTTTCTCTTGCTACATCAGAAGGCTGTAGTGAAGATAGACTGATTTTAGAAACCATGCTAATTACTATATACTTTGGCTACAAGTTATTCTTTTATTTTATAAATGGGTCTGTAAAATTCACCTGTATATGAGCTTGAGGACATTGACTTTTAAAAAATAGGTTATAAGATCTAATGAATCAAAACATATTACGTTATAAAAAGTAGACAATGCACAAGTACTCAGAGGGCGGTACTAGTAGATAGACACACTCACACAAAAGTCAGATGAACACATTTTCCATGCCACATTTTCCAGTGTACCACCGCTCGCTGCTTGATGAAGTTGGTTTAGCCAGCAAAATATTGCACGACCGTGTATCCACGTGGAAAATGTGTTCGTCTGACTTTTGTTTGTGTGTGTCTATCTACGAGTACCGCCCTGTGAGTACTTGTGCATTCTGTCTACTTTTTATAATGTAGCCTATTCTCGCCATATCAAATTAAAATATATGAATAAGCTAACTGCTTAAAGAATGTACACTTAAATTTGCAGCTACTTTATCTGTGTAATATTAGCAACTTTTCTTGTCAGTATTTGCTTACTGTTGCAAGGTTTGAATATTATTGATTCTGGTAAAGATTACTGTTTGCTATATTGAATTTACAAAACTCAATTGACGCCAAGTTTTTAGTCTCTTGGTTTCAGAGTTTAGAAAGATACTATCTATAAGGTGTTATTAAAATCACCTAAGATGGTTATCCTCATAAAGGAAACACATTATTTTGCCATATTTTTTACTACAAAACACTAAGAGATTGTCCATGGCCACCAGTGTCTTAATTAAATAATTTAATCACATTGAAAATACAGGTTGGTATGAGGCTTCTACAACTCATTATTTTAAAAATGGTGTTAAAGATTTTTGAAGGTTTTTTTTAGGAAGTGTGTGATTTAAAAAAAAACGTGTTATTCTGGAAAATATATTGTTTTGGATTTACTTAATAAATACTTTTTTAACATAGCCAATATCGGAATGACTAACATAGACAGTATGAATAATAAAGGTGAACTGTAAAGTGTGGTGAAATTGATGGGCAGGGTTGGGATTGATAACATGACAATCTTCTACAAATGTTGAGGTCAGTTACATAAGTAGGGTTAAATTTATCATCAGAGGTGAGACTGATCACATGACAATGTTCTGTTAGTGTTACGGTCAGGTATCATAATTGCCACCTGACATTTTCATGTGATCAATCTTAACCCTGCCAATCAATTTCACCCCACTTTACGGTGGTGGGAATGTAATTATTACAGATTTAAAATTTGTAATTCTTGCAATAAACTTTAAAGTTTTGTGATGTTACTACAATGAGTAAATTTTATGCTATTTTGATAGTCTTGTTGTATTTAGTGAGGGCTGCACAATAATGCACCTATTTTTATGTATGTATCATCGGAGTTAAGATGGACATCTTAATTCTCTGTTTCAGCCCCTGAAGACTGATCCAGTAATACCAGATGCAGAGCCGGAGGAGAGCCTAGGGCCTATTGAACCCCCGTATCCTTCACCCAAGTTCAGACGGAACTTCACGTACTTCCTGCTGCAGGTGGTTGGGTATTGCATGCAGCAGAATACAAAGCTTCTGTGCTAGACATGCCAGCGTATGCAATAAAGGTCACTTCCACTGTAACAGAAGCAGCATACAATTTCATATAAAAGGACAGGAATTCAAGTACTCACAGTTTAGTACTCGTCGACAGGCACAGACTCACACAAAGAAGGACGACACATTTTACACACTTTTGCCCGATCGCAACATTTTGCTGGCTAAGTCAGCTTCACCAGACGGCGACACTGCAGTATGGTGGAAGGGTGCTGTTAGTAGTAAACCTAGCGGCCGTGTGGAGAACTAGGGTGGGACGGGAAAATTGAAAAATTGTTGGTATAGCTGATGAGTGTGGTTAGGAGCTGTTATGTTATCTTATGTTGACGCCTGGTGGCTGCAAGGATTTTGTTATAAATTGGTGAGCTGAATTCTCAGCGTCTGAGTTCTGAGCTATTGGTTGAAGGTGATAGGGCTCTCACAACTCTGGTACTGAGAGTAGCAGGAATCAAAATCTTTGTTGTGTGATGCTGCATGTGCTGCAACTGGTTTGTCCTGTAGGTCATTGATGTGACCTGCTATGGCTTGTTTGGTGTCTGCTCTGTAGCCATTCATTCTCTGCCTGAGTGTGTTGGTGGTGAGGCCAATGTATTCTGGATTACAGTGTTGTCACTGTAGCTGATAAATCAGATTTTCTGTTGCACAGTCGAAGTTGCCTTGGATGGGTTATGTACGGCTAGTGAGTCTGCTATTGAAAGAAGTTGAGGGTTGGTGGATGACACAGGAGCCATAGCGAGAGCAGGGGTGGGATCCTGTAGAGGTGTTAGTTTGGTTGGCATTTTTGGTGGGCTGCAGTTTTGAAGTGAACCAGTTTGTTGCGGAGGTTAGGTGGCCTTTTGAAGACCAATCTAGGCGGTTTGGAGAGCAGGTCTTGTGTTNGTGAACCAGTTTGTTGCGGAGGTTAGGTGGCCTTTTGAAGACCAATCTAGGCGGTTTGGAGAGCAGGTCTTGTGTTTGTGGTGAGGAAGCCAGAATTTTGTATCTAGAGTGGAGAATGTTTCTGAGTTTACTTAGGCCTTCATGATATGGGACCACTAGGGGTATATCAGAGTTCTTGACCTTGGTTTGTGTTCCTGTATTTGAAATGGCTTGCTGAATCTGTTTGTGGACGAGGTGCCTGGGGTAACCCCTGTCGAGGAATGCTCTGGCTATTTGTTCATACTGTTCGTTGAGATCACTGTTGATGGGGCAGATACGTTTGGCTCTTGTGGTGAGACTGTAGGGTAGGGATTTTTTGGCATGACGTGGGTGGTATCTGGCGAAATGTAAGTACTGGAGGTTGTTGGTGGGTTTGGTGTGTACAGCAGTTTGAATTGTGCCTTTTTGGAGAGTGAGTTCAACATCCAGGAATATGGTGTGTGTTTTGGAGTATGACCAGGTGAACTTGAATGAACTGTGTGCATTTAAATTGTTCAGAAAGTGAATTTCAGTGGAAGTTATCATGAAGATGTAGTCGGTGAAATGCATCGAGCAGTGTTGTTGGGTTAGTTGGTGACTGAGGAAGTTTTCTTCTAACCTGCCCATAAACAGATTGGCATAGGATGGGGCCATACGNCCTGGGGTAACCCTTGTCGAGGAATGCTCTGGCTATTTGTTCATACTGTTTGTTGAGATCACTGTTGATGGGGCAGATACGTTTGGCTCTTGTGGCAAGACTGTAGGGTAGGGATTTTTTGGCATGGTGTGGGTGGTATCTGGCGAAATGTAAGTACTGGAGATTGTTGGTGGGTTTGGTGTGTACAGCAGTTTGAATTGTGCCTTTTTGGAGAGTGAGTTCAACATCCAGGAATATGGTGTGTGTTTTGGAGTATGGCCAGGTGAACTTGAATGAACTGTGTGCATTTAAATTGTTCAGAAAGTGAATTTCAGTGGAAGTTATCATGAAGATGTAGTCGGTGAAATGCATCGAGCAGTGTGGTTGGGTTAGTTGGTGACTGAGGAAGTTTTCTTCTAACCTGCCCATAAACAGATTGGCATAGGATGGGGCCATACGTGTACCCATCGCTGTACCTTTGACCTGAAGGTAGTGTGTGTCTTGAAATCTGAAGTTGTTGTTGCTGAGGGTTAACCTGGCGAGTTCAACAAGGAATGCTGTAGAAGGTTTGCTGTGTGGGGTTATTTGCTTGAGGTAACATTCTATGGCCGACAGTACAGATTAGTGGGGGATGTGGTTATAGAGAGATGTGACATCTATGGTGACCATGTTTGCATCTTGGGGAATGGGGTACAGGTGTCTCATGTGTTCAAGGATGTGGCCACTGTCCTTGATGTATCAATAGCTTACCAATTTATAACAAAATCCAGGCAGCTGCCAAGCCTCAACATAAGATAATCACAGCTCCTAACAACACTCATCAGCTATACTGGTCATTTTTCAATTTTCCTGTTCCACCCTAGTTTGCCGCCCGGCCACTAGGTTTACTACCAACAGCGCCCTTCCACCATACTGCAGTGTCCTACAACTCGCCGCCTGATAAAGCTGACTTAGCCAGCAAAACGTTGCGATCGCGCAACCGCGTGGAAAATGTGTCGTCCTTCTTTGTGTGTGTCTGTGCCTGTCGACAAGTACTAAACTGTGAGTACTTGAATTCCTGTCCTAGTTGCAACCTTAACTAGCATACAATTTTGTATGAAAGAGGTGGACATTTGGGACATTGCATCAGGTCAGGTACATAGGCTTAAAAATCGTGATAAAAGTGAGCTCATTTGCTATGTTGTTGTTGAACATATAATAGTCTTGTCTATTGTGATTGAGCAGAATTCCTTTTTTTTTACATTTACCTGCATTTTGCAACATTTCCTTGAGGCCCTTACTAAATCTTATGGCATAAAAAATCATATTGGATAGAGTGAAGTGGTGCCAGTGAGTAAGAATTTGTTGACAACTCCTTGGGAAAAGTTTTAGACNAAAATCATATTGGATAGAGTGAAGTGGTGCCAGTGAGTAAGAATTTGTTGACAACTCCTTGGGAAAAGTTTTAGACAGTCAGAAGAACTCTATTATCTGTGACCTTGTCAATAATTTTTTTGACCTAGCAGTATTATGTGAAATAACAATGGTTGGAATGAATCACTGTCCTCTGATTTTCCCTGGGTTTGTTACTTTTAAAAACTCTCATTAGGCCAAGGAAGAATGGTTATATATCCTAGTAAGTCTAGAAAGAGGAGGAATCTCGTATCTAATTTCCAGAAACGTTCACGTGGCCTGAGTGGCAGCTATCTTTGTGAATATTTCACTGCAAATATNATCTCGTATCTAATTTCCAGAAACGTTCACGTGGCCTGAGTGGCAGCTATCTTTGTGAATATTTCACTGCAAATATGCAGTTATCTTGGGGCCAAGTTTTCTCATGTTTTTTTTATCACTGCAGTCTGTTTTAGACACAGCTTGACAAGTGAAGCTAATAATACAAATTCTGAATTTCTGTGCAGGGTCACGAAGTGTGGAATGAGTGGGGAGACCCTTTCCGCTTGTACCCTCNTGGTGACCATGTTTGCATCTTGGGGAATGGGGTACAGGTGTCTCATGTGTTCAAGGATGTGGCCACTGTCCTTGACATAGCAATAGCTTACCAATTTATAACAAAATCCAGGCAGCTGCCAAGCCTCAACATAAGATAATCACAGCTCCTAACAACACTCATCAGCTATACTGGTCATTTTTCAATTTTCCCGTTCCACCCTAGTTTGCCGCCCGGCCGCTAGGTTTACTACCAACAGCACCCTTCCACCATACTGCAGTGTCCTACAACTCGCCGCCTGATAAAGCTGACTTAGCCAGCAAAACGTCGCGATCGCGCAATCGCGTGGAAAATGTGTCATCCTTCTTTGTGTGTGTCTGTGCCTGTCGACAAGTACTAAACTGTGAGTACTTGAATTCCTGTCCTAGTTGCAACCTTAACTAGCATACAATTTTGTATGAAAGAGGTGGACATTTGGGACATTGCATCAGGTCAGGTACATAGGCTTAAAAATTGTGATAAAAGTGAGCTCATTTGCTATGTTGTTGTTGAACATATAATAGTCTTGTCTATTGTGATTGAGCAGAATTCCTTTTTTTTTTTTTACATTTACCTGCATTTTGCAACATTTCCATGTGGCCCTTACTAAATCTTATGGCATATAAAATCATATTGGATAGAGTGAAGTGGTGCCAGTGAGTAAGAATTTGTTGACAACTCCTTGGGAAAAGTTTTAGACAGTCAGAAGAACTCTATTATCTGTGACCTTGTCAATAATTTTTTTGACCTAGCAGTATTATGTGAAATAACAATGGTTGGAATGAATCACTGTCCTCTGATTTTCCCTGGGTTTGTTACTTTTAAAAACTCTCATTAGGCCAAGGAAGAATGGTTATATATCCTAGTAAGTCTAGAAAGAGGAGGAATCTCGTATCTAATTTCCAGAAACGTTCACGTGGCCTGAGTGGCAGCTATCTTTGTGAATATTTCACTGCAAATATCCAGTTATCTTGCGGCCAAGTTTTCTCATGTTTTTTTTATCACTGCAGTCTGTTTTAGACACAGCTTGACAAGTGAAGCTAATAATACAAATTCTGAATTTCTGTGCAGGGTCACGAAGTGTGGAATGAGTGGGGAGACCCTTTCCGCTTGTACCCTCAACTGCCATTTGATCTCACACTACCTTCAGATGCAAAGTTTATTGGTATGTTTTTGCAATGACAAACAAATAACTAAACCTTACTAGTGTTTATAATGTTACATATTTGGACCTGTGTGGAGTGTGATGCTTGATAGTGATAGGGAGGTAGTGTGGTTCCAGGCTCTGGCATGGGGTTCAGGCCTATAGGCCGAGGTGCTGGAGGAGCGGGGAAGGAGTTCTGCGAGAGCCTGGGGGGCAACTCCCCCAGAGAGCAGTTCACCATTGTCATGTTGACGTATGAGAGGGAACAGGTATGAATGTCTCATTTGCTTTTGTGTTTATTTGTGTGGCTGGTACCTAACCTACAGACTTTTTTGGCTACAAGTTGGCATGTTTTTCATACAAGTGCTGAAAACGGTCTAAGTGTGTGTTAACTCAATATCACTAGCTGTTGACACATGTATTTTATTAATTTCTTTCTTATTTCCTTGCGTTTTCATTGTTTTGCATCCAAAAAAAGTATATGTGCCACAATTGTGTATCTATTTACTTGCATACCTTGTAATCAATTAAGAATACATACACCAGTTGATAAACTTGGAATCGCTTACAAAAAAACAACAATAATATTCTTTTTCATTACTCAGACACTAAAAACATAACCTCAGAAAGCTTATTACACAAATTAAGAATTTCATATCAGAATATCTTCCTGCTTGTCCTCATCATGAGTTTNTGCTTTTGTGTTTATTTGTGGGGCTGGTACCTAACCTACAGACTTTTTTGGCTACAAGTTGGCATGTTTTTCATAAAAGTGCTGAAAACGGTGTAAGTGTGTGTTAACTCAATATCACTAGCTGTTGATACATGTATTTTATTAATTTCTTTCTTATTTCCTTGCGTTTTCATTGTTTTGCATCCAAAAAAAGTATATGTGCCACAATTGTGTATCTATTTACTTGCATACCTTGTAATCAATTAAGAATACATACACCAGTTGATAAACTTGGAATCGCTTACAAAAAACAACAATAACAACAATAATATTCTTTTTCATTACTCAGACACTAAAAACGTAACCTCAGAAAGCTTATTACACAAATTAAGAATTTCATATCAGAATATCTTCCTGCTTGTCCTCATCATGAGTTTNTAACCTCAGAAAGCTTATTACACAAATTAAGAATTTCATATCAGAATATCTTCCTGCTTGTCCTCATCATGAGTTTTAATTATTTTGCATCAGTGTAACATCTGGTGCCATAGTGATGTGTGACTTTCTGGCTGTTACATGTTTTTGTTTTTATATACTGTATTTTGTACCCATATTTGTTGTATGAAGGAAGTTGTTAACAAGTTGCTATTATAGCTTTGTTGGTTCAAATCTCTGTTTACTTTAGCTGTACCAAGGTGACCCCCCAGTTGTAGCAACAGTAACAATAACAGCAAGGATTTATGATATTCCTTCTTATTGATTACTCAGATCCTGATCAACTCTTTAAGCAGACTCTATGGATTGCCGTACCTGAACAAAGTCATAGTGGTTTGGAACTCACCGCGGCCACCACTCGAAGATCTTCGCTGGCCGGAGATTGGGGTGCCTGTTCATGTAAGTTGATGTTTTCCTGTTGTGCACATCTTTGTAATATTGTGTTGTGTCTCTAACAGTGGTGTAGCATCATTAGACAGTAATTAACAAAACACACTTGTTTTTTAATTGTATAGATAATATAAATGTACATATTTTGAAGGTTTCAGGAGGTAAGGCGTTTTTTTCTTCATTGTACAAGGGGTGAAAAATCAGCTACTGCTTTTAAAGAAGTTTTTTGTTCATTGTTTTTAATTTATGCCATTTTAATTATCCACCGTAATCTTTGTTTATTCTACAGCATTGCATTAATTTGTTAACTGTGTTATCTTAAAATATTGTTATAAAGCAAAAAACAAGAATTCTTAAAAATAATTTTTGTTATATGTTTTATGAAATATTTAATTCGTCTTTAACATGAAGGAAGTGTTTATATCTCCTGGTAGTGTTTGTGTTGTTTGTACATAACCTACTGCAGAGAGCAACGCAAGTTTACAGATATTTTGTGTGTGTATTATCTGAGGTGTTTGTAATATGAGTGCTCATTAAACTTANAGAGCAACGCAAGTTTACAGATATTTTGTGTGTGTATTATCTGAGGTGTTTGTAATATGAGTGCTCATTAAACTTAATAGAAGATAACGTTGCTGTTTTTAATATCAATATTTACACACGGGTAAGATAAGTAAAATAGCTCCTGGTTTGAGTAAGAAGTTTGAAATAGGGTTTGCTGTGCCTTTGTTTATTGTAGAAGAACTTAATTACATTAGAATACANGAGCAACGCAAGTTTACAGATATTTTGTGTGTGTATTATCTGAGGTGTTTGTAATATGAGTGCTCATTAAACTTAGTAGAAGATAATGTTGCTGTTTTTAATATCAATATTTACACACGGGTAAGATAAGTAAAATAGCTCCTTGTTTGAGTAAGAAGTTTGAAATAGGGTTTGCTGTGCCTTTGTTTATTGTAGAAGAACTTAATTACATTAGAATACAAATAAGTAACTATTACTGAGAAAAAAACCTAAGAGATGATCTGGGTTGATGGTAGGTGGTGAAAGCCAGCCGAAACAGTTTAAACAATCGGTTCTTGCCGTATGATGCCATAGAAACGGAAGCTGTCCTGTCTGTGGATGATGATGCTCATCTGCGCCATGATGAAATCATGTTTGGTTTCAGGTATGCCTTTCAAGAATTTCTATGTCAGATGACTGCTAGTAGTTGGAGTAAACTGGTGACTAGTGTGACTGATGCAGTGAAATATTAAAGCTTATTTCCCTTTGTGAAATCTTGACAAGTATGCTATAAAAAGAGTTTCAATTGTTTCTTATTGTCTGCTAACCAGATAGGTTAAAACATCTGATGTAATCATCAGTCCCCACTGGCACAGAGACGTTATGCTCTTGCCCCTACACAGGTAGAGTTCAGTGGTGTGTAAGCTGTCACCCTAGTAACTGTTCACTGTTCCAGGCGTTACAGCAGAGACTTAATTAACTAAATAAAGAAAATAAAACAAGTTTGTCGTACCCAACTTTAAAAAAAGCATAAAAACTGTAAGGAAAAGGTGGTATTAAAAACTATTTGTGGTATTCACCCTGCAAAAAATATTCCATGATAATAAGTTAGTTAAACTCTCACTGCAGTATAAAAAATTTGTGATTTTAACTCATATTGCCGAGAAAATATAAATTTTTTATATGTAATTGAAAATTTTGGTCACCTCTTTTAAAATAATTGCTACAGAATGTGAACTAGTCATTAATAACAACTAGCATGCCTAGAGTGTGATTCTTTAAACAAGTTGCACAGTTTTGGTTCTCTGCAGTTCAGGAGAACCCCAGTTTGACTTAGTCACATTATGTGAGCGTGCATCACTAATAGCTTTCATGATGTCACAGTTAGAGCTGAATACTAAATAATTTTTCAGTTTTTTGATACTTGGACAGACTTTTCAGTCTAAAAGACTGTTGTAGTTCCCATTTTCACAAAAAAAAATTTTTTTTCAGTCTAAGGGTTGATATTATCATTGTGGTTACACATTCATAACTGCACTAATCCACTAGTTCTGCACACCTTGTGTCTCTCTCAATATATGCAGGTTATAATTTGAAGTCTGTTCATTTTGACCTCTATTGTGTACCGATCATATAACTTAATGTTGCTGGTGGAAAATAGTTGGGTTTTGGCATTCAGACGGTGAAGATGTATATTTAAAGTTTACAGCTGCCAGTTTATTTTACTTTTAGTTTTTTAGTGTAATTTTATAAGGTCACGTATTTAATTCCAGCCAACTGCGCTAGAACTGTGGATGGCTTGTCACTGCTATGTATTTTGCTGTCTGCAACTAGTGGAGTAGTGGTATGCCGGTTATCAACTTATTAGCTGCTGCTGCCTCTTTAAGGCCAGTGGCAGTAGAACATAACTTTGTGGGTGAGGTGGAACTGTATGTGGGTCGCAAGGAGTGTTTGTTGTGCGATGCAGGGTTTGGCGAGAGCAGAGGGATCGTGTTGTGGGGTTCCCAGGAAGGTTCCATGCATGGGACCTCAACTATGGAGGCTGGCTGTACAACTCAAACTACTCCTGTGAGCTGTCCATGGTCCTTACAGGTACGCGAACCAGACTCTTAGACGTTGACAACCAAAGGTGTGATTTTGGAATTGTAATTTTTAATTTATATCTGGACGCTGTTGCTTGCTTTGGTACTGAAAATAGTTGTCCCACCCACACATTAACCATACAGTTTTTTTTTTTGTAATATTATCTGGAGATCTTTTGTTGTTAGATAAACATAACAGTTATTTACATTTGAAATTAAACTAAAATATATTTCCCTTAAACAATTTTTTATTAAAAATATTTTAGACAATATTTTTTGCATTATCAAGGGAATCTCTAGTAAAAATTGTTGAATCCCTCCAAAATCACATTTGGCCAAAAGGAAGCATTTCGACAGTCCCTTCCAAGATTATGCTATGTATTCTTGGTTAGCTGGATTTCTCACAAATTATATCTAGCAGTAGGATATTTTTACATGTGATGAAAGCCAATGGATTAAACTACACATGGCTGTTTGTACTTTTTTTCGTTTTCCTTAAGGTAATTGCACAGGAAAGCCCTAAAAGTGCTGTTCTTAGCCAGTTTCACAATTTGTTTCTTTGAATATATTTATTAAGACAAAGGTAAAAAAATGACGGCTTTATATAGTAATTTTTTTTTATCTTTCCTGAAAAATTTGCATTCCAAGGCCATTTAATTACCGAGATACGCATATACGCACAAAGACTGACTTTACAGACATTTTACTAGGGAGAGCCCTTAACTGTTAGAGATCAGTAAAAGCTGTGGATTGGGTATACTACAAACACACTGTCATAATGTGCAATTACTTGTGAAGGTGTGAAGAGAGTGATAAATTAAGATTATTTAAAACTTACTTTTCCTTTTCCGCAATTTTATAAAACGGTTTTTGTAGTTTTCAAGAATTTAAACTACGTAAATTAATGAAATTGTAGAGTTTACAGTTGAAAACATACTGACTATAAGTAATTACATTTGCAGCAAGTAGTGCATTTGACACTACTAACTTAGCTGCTTTTTGTTTAAGCATGTGTGTTAATGGAATTTACAATGAGTTAATTAAGCATGGTTTTTTTGTACAAGTTGGTTGGTTAATCAGGTTCTTCTATAATTTTGGTCGACAAGTATCTTAAATTACATGTGAAAAGGAAAATGCAGTAGTCAGTTTTTGTAAAACCTGTCGGAGCTATGATATCTTCATTGGGTTCGCAGGAGCGGCGTTTGTCCACAAGTACTACCTCTTCATGTACTCGTACTGGCTGCCACAGGCAGTCAGGGACAAAGTGGACGAGTACATGAACTGTGAGGATATTGCCATGAACTTCCTAGTGTCCCACATCACCAAGAAGCCTCCAGTCAAGGTTAGGATGATGTCCGTCTTGCCATCCTGTAGAATTTCTCCATGTGTGATACCAGATATCGGAGAAATGTGAAGCATCAAGATATAATGCTTATTTTAAGTGTCGAAGCTACTGGATGCACAACTTAGAGATAACTAGCAGAATGCCATTTCTTCACCTTCTCATGTGTTTCAATACTTACAGAACTTATATTTCTAAAATGCTCAAGCATTAAAATACAGTAAAAAGCTTCTTAGGAGGTACTTGAAAATAGTGAAAAAATTTAGATTTATTAGACAGGAAAACTTTTTAAAAGGTTGAAATTACTTCTGAAAACAGACCAAGTGTAAATATTTTCAAGCTTATTAAGCATGAAAACTTATTAAGAGGGAACTTCTTAAAAGGGTTTTTGATTTATTATTGTTGTCAATTTTGATATTCTTCTGTTTACTCACCTCATTGGCGACACTGGTGGTGCTTCTTTCAGTTGTGTTCAGCCTGGAAAGTTATCTGATTTAGGAGGTGAAATTTTTTGCAACTTAGTGGTGTAGGTACAGTCACAAGGAAAAGATGCTTTAGTGAGACACCCTTAGCCACAGTGTTGCCTAAAAATTGCACACAAAAATGACCAAAAGTTCTCTTTTCATTCTGGTCTAGAGGAGAAATTATTTCTCTACAAACTGCGTACAGTATGTAGAGACACATATTTTCAGGATATCTTTTCACCAAGTAGAAATTTAATATATATGTCTATCAGTTGGGGATGGTGGAGGGAAAAAGGAAATACTGTATTTTTTTTCACTGAAAAGCACACTGTTTTGGGCTTAAAAAATTTTAGCAGCTGGTGGCAAAATTATGTGTGGTAGTTAGTAAATTTCCCCAAATTTTGACCACTACCAGCTACAGCATTTACCAAGCTTAAACATTGACGTAAATTTTTTGTAAATTAATTAATGAAGCAAATATATTCTTGTGTAGTGGCAAATTCTAAATGATAGTTGTAACTTGTGTTATAGTAGTGATGTTTTTTCAGTACATGTTCTTTAGATGTTCAGAGGTCATTTCAGTTTAAGGGTACTGTGAGGTTGTTTGCGGCATTTTGCTTTATGGTTTATATTTATTATAACTTGATTACAGCAGCGACGGAGAACAATAGTGAGTACTGTAGCTTCCACAGACCGGGCACTGTTTCAGCAAGAAACATGTAAAAGGGCAAATGTAGAATCATTAAAATTGCTCTTTACCCCACAGGTAACATCTCGGTGGACGTTCAGATGCCCTGGCTGTGCAGGCTCTCTATCTGAAGATGAGACACATTTCATGGAGCGGCACAAGTGCATAAACTTTTTCACCCAGGTATGTAGCTCAGTGAAATCATTCACATTCCTGAGCAAGGTGATTAGCTTCATTTTCCCATTACTTATTGCTAGTTGTTTAGATTCAATCAAGGAGATCCCTTACAATGTTTCTTGGACAAATGGGAATAGAAGCATTTCTTAGGTTACTCATGGCACACATCTATAACACACACATTTACATACAACAGATAATACATTGGTCTTAAAAAATTAGAATAAATTAAAATGTTACACATATACGAAGCAACAGAAACATTCAGAAAGTGTGAAATTTATAGATCTAGTAATTATGTTTCTTATTAGCCTTATTAGTATGTATTAGTACAGAAAACTAAAAATACTTTCCACAGAATAAATTGCATTTGAATTTGAAAGTAAGAATAGTTTAATTTTTTTTTAATGGTCTGTTATTGCTCCAGCATAGGTCTTTGTGCTACTGCGGAAGACACAATTCCAGTATTTATTTTGATTGCAAGCTAATGTAATCCTTTTTATTGTTATGATTGAGAGGTTGATGGGACATGCAGTAGTTCTGGTAGATCTCTCAAAGAGTATTATGCTTGAAACAAAGTAATTATCATTATTTGATGTAACACTTTGATATTTCTCGCAGTGGTACAAAGTCCAATAACTTCACATTCCGCGATGACATGTATATTGTGGTTGGTGAATGCTGGATGAATGATCAAGGTTGTGAGGAACAAGTGTTAACTTTGCATGCAGTAAATGCATACACATGANTGGTGAATGCTGGATGAATGATCAAGGTTGTGAGGAACAAGTGTTAACTTTGCATGCAGTAAATGCATACACATGAGCAGAATTGTTCGCTACCTTGTGCAGGTATTTGGCTACACACCATTGCTGAACACCCAGTTCCGTGCGGACTCCATACTCTTCAAGACGAGGATACCCCACGACAAACAGAAATGCTTCAAGTTCATTTGAAGTTTGTGTACGTGAGTGTCAGCCGTATTTATATTTCAGCGTAAATATAATGGTAGTGTTGTGTAGTGAAAGCATTGTTGGATATACTTTAATTACAGTATAGACAATTATTACAATAATCATTATGCTGAAAAATGTGTTGTATGGGCTCAAAACCAATTATTTGAGATGCACAGGTGGTTATATTTTAATCTTCGAGAAAAGTGAAGTTCTGTCATTCACATTTCTAGTTGAGTTCAAGTCCATTAGCTCATTATGGTCCAGTTGCTGGCTAAAGGCGTGTGCAGAATAGTTTGATTTTCTTCAAGGCATATTGGCAATTTATGATGCTTAAATACTTGTATATTTTTATGAATTTATTTACCCAAATTTTGTACTTTTTATTTATCCCTTCTCGCCTTGTCTAGTTCTCCCCGTTCTTGCCTCGCCTTGTTCTCCCCCGTCTTGCCTCGCCTGATTCTCCCCCTTTTTGCCTGATTCTCCCCATTTTCCCCTTCTGACCTCGTTTCGTTCCCCCCTTCTTGCCTCGTTTCCCTCTCCTATTGCCTCTTTTCCCCCTCCTATTGCCTCTTTTCCCCCTCCTATTGCCTTGTTCTCCCCCTTATTGCTCTATTTCTTCCCTCACTGNTTCCCCCTCCTATTGCCTCTTTTCCCCCTCCTATTGCCTTGTTCTCCCCCTTATTGCTCTATTTCTTCCCTCACTGTCCACCTTCTTCTCTGGCTTTCCACCTTCTTTCTCGTTCTCACCCTAATTCCATCATTCTTGCCCTGTTTTTCTCCCTGCCCCCTCTTGTTCTGCCTTCCTCCTTTTGCTTTCCACCTTTCCCCTCTCCCACCGTTTGATGACTTAGTATTCGCATTCTTGTAGCAGTAGTTTTTATATTTTCATATAAAGTAAATATCTTGGTTATGAGTTTTCTCAATCTGAGTTTGTGTATTTTTGAAATATGTGATTTGTTTTANAAGTAAATATCTTGGTTATGAGTTTTCTCAATCTGAGTTTGTGTATTTTTGAAATATGTGATTTGTTTTACAACTGAAACACTATGATATTATTGATGGGAAATACACTTGTTGTGTTGACAGATTTCTGATTGCAAATATGGTGCTAGTCGGGGAATGGTGCTGGCATCTGCAGAATTCGCCTGTGGCGTCGCACTGTCTGATCTCACCCTTGAGCAGTGTGCTTGCAGCTTTCTAGTACTGATCAAGGGTGACAGGATTCAACATGGATATTGGAGCAGGAAGTATTGAAATCTACTTGTGGATGATATTTTCAGGAAATCAGAGGTTGAAGTGTTACCTTTCTCATTATGTTAAATAAATTTCTGGTGCACATTTGTCTAACATATTATTTACTTTGAAATGAAAATATTTTTCAAATATGTTTTTGACATTTGTGGTTACCTAAGGGAGTTTCTACAGAAGAATGAGAGAAAAAAAAAANAATATTTTTCAAATATGTTTTTGACATTTGTGGTTACCTAAGGGAGTTTCTACAGAAGAATGAGAGAAAAAAAAAATCTTGTTAGAGTTTATTGGGTTCTCTTCTACTGTGTTAGTTGAATTTTATACACAATCCTTTTTTANAAAAAAAAAATCTTGTTAGAGTTTATTGGGTTCTCTTCTACTGTGTTAGTTGAATTTTATACACAATCCTTTTTTATTGTGGCCTTCACCGTGGTCTCAGAAATGAAGTGGTGATAATAAAAGTTGAAGAAAATATGGCTTCTGTTGAATCAGTATCAGCAGTAGAATTTTCCCCTAGTTAGGCGAGACAGCTAAAAACTAGGAATTGGTGCCAAAAAAATTGTACTGTCTCAGTTTTTGAAACAAAGGACTGTATCTAGGTAATGCTTGGAACATTGAGTCATGAAAGTGATAGCAAGCAATTTGACCGGAAAAACATTTAAAGCATAATTGCTGGTACAAGCTTTACCTTGTTTTCTTGCCATAGTTTTTTGTATGCGTTTCCAAAATCACAGATTCATTTCAGTATTGTAGATTAGTTAAGTACATTTTGAGAAAAAATAAGTAAATTATTGAATGTGAACATGTTTTTACATGATTAAATTGTATGTGCCATGACTGTATACTCTTAATTGCCATAATATTCATAATCAGGAACATATCAGCGGAAATATAAATGCATTGTCATTTGCTTACAATTGAATATAACAGTGTATTCGCAGTACAATGTTTTGTTTGTTCGGTTGTTTTTGTTTGAAGTTATTTCCTTGTAGTAGTTAAAAAGAAATGTGCTGCTGCTGCTAAGATACAGATTGTGCATGAAAACAGAGATGATGTAATGCTTAACACATTATCAGTTTACTTGCACAGCTTTTGATTGTTTTACGCTGTTACAGCACTATTTTAAAAACTAGGTGTACTACTTGTAAAAAACAACACATTACATTGTAAGAGGACTACTTGCTTTTGACCAAGACGTACTGGGTTTGATTCCTGGTGGAGACACCGGGATTTTTGCATGTGGGAAATGTGGCGAATGTTGCCGTTGGCTAGCCGATATTCTCGGGGTATTCCCATTTCCCTCTACCTTTGCATTCTGCTACTGCTGCATCTTTACCTCACTTTACCATTACCGATGCTCAAGACCTCGCTGTAATGCACTCACCTTAACTTCTCAACTCAACTCTTCAACATCATGAGAGGTGACTTTGATGCTTAAACTCCTTTGAAACACATTTTCAAATGCTTATTTATTAAAGTTATTTATAGTTACAGTTACAAATTAGAGTGCTGAAAAGGTATTTGTTAAAGTTTTTCTTTCATACTTTTTTTTTTCATGGCCAGCCAAATGCCAGATACACGCTCTTTTCACCCCTGCGTCTATGCCCTTTCTGGGCAATGAAGGGGTATAAGTATTTCCTTTCACTTATCATTGTGTTATCTATCCTATGACTTTCCATCTGTTGGCTCTCTCATGTTACGTAACTTACTTTTTGTTTTATTTTTTTATTACTTTGCATACCATCACCCTTTGATTGATTATTGTTGTATATGGTTGTGAAATATATTTTATTTTACTTCCAGTCTGCTCAGAGGGTGAGTGCCGCATGGTTATCTTTCATGCTGTTGATTATGAAACTGTATTTAGGGCTTTCATTGTGCAAGTTTTAACTTAGCTGATGCTAGCAAAATGTTGCAATTTCAGAACATCCCATAGACATTTTTGATACTAAAAAAAGGTTTGTAAAAACATTCCTGTCGGCACTTACATCGTAAATGTTTGTTCCCTGNTAGACATTTTTGATACTAAAAAAAGGTTTGTAAAAACATTCCTGTCGGCACTTACATCGTAAATGTTTGTTCCCTTTACCAGCTGAAAGTGTTAACATATCCAGTATTGTTTTTGGCACTAATTGGAGTTGTTGATTGTAATTACACATTTGCTTGATAAGTGAATACATTTCACATAAAGTGTATGGCATCTTTTCCATGATAGCACTCCTAGGCGTTTTCTTGCAGACACAGCTGGATTAACAGATATTTTTTCCATTACAAATTAATTAAAAATTGCTTCTGTCACAATTTACTTTTTGTTGATGCTCAAGGAGCAACATTGCACACCGAACAGTGTTGGTGTAAAATATTAGCCTTTTTTAGGACATTTTGCTGAAAACTAGACATTCAAAATGTTTTACAAAGAGGCACTACTTTGTCAGCTAATTTTTCTGCAGCATGGTTTTTATTTGCTTGGAAAAATTGTATTTTATGTGAGAATAATTGGAAACTAGTCTTTATCTGGTGCTACAACTCTCGGTTCTTGTATTATATAGTTGTCAATAGTTGGTAGGTGCACACTTAAAAAGCAGTTGAGTTCACCATCATTCACAATCACAAGATTCACCTTACATCAATGTGAAGTACATATGTACTTCCGTTTTAGTTGTCAGACATGAAGCAAGGCATTTTTCTTGTAATTCGATATTATGGATGGTGCTTTGAAATAAATTCAGCGTGTAAAACTGNGACATGAAGCAAGGCATTTTTCTTGTAATTCGATATTATGGATGGTGCTTTGAAATAAATTCAGCGTGTAAAACTGTGCTGTTTCGTATGTTGGTATTTATAAAATTTTCTTGGTCTGAAGTAACTGCAAAATCATTAACATTGCATTCATTTTAACATGCTGGCTTACAAATGAAGCTTTTCAGAGTATAGACAGATATTATCTTTTACCTAAAAAATCATGATGAATTTCCAAACACCTCTCATTTTGCGAGAGGTGTTTTCATCATTTTGAGTCCTATGGGAACTGGTTGAAGTGAATAAAGCTAAATATTTTAGATGTTGCTAAAAAGAACTATATCATGTAAGAGAGTATTTATTACCTTGTTCTTGACAAGCACAGTATATTGTAACTCTGACGTGCTCCTGTAAGTATTGTACGTTGTGTGAACACATGTGCTTCAGTGATTCAAGGGATCCGTAATAATGGAATGACAGCTTCTAATCAAAGGTTGAGATACCAACCAATTTTTTTTTAATAATGTACTTTTTTATATTTAAAGAAGTGATAAAATATTTGTGTATTTGTATCTATTGTGTATTATAAACTATTGTACATACATAATGTTATTTTTCTTTCATACTGTGTAACTGTAATGTGTCATATGTATGTGTTGTGTGTATGTATTGTGTGTTTGTTGTGGATAATTATAAAAGAATGAAACAAACAAGTTTTATAATTGTCATTCATTATATTATGTTTGGTTGATCCGTCCTTTGATTTCTACGAGTTGTGCCATAGATATCGTCATACCTATTTCCAGTTTTTTTTTCCTAAGATTCATATATACTTTACAGGTTCAACAAATTCATTCTGCTAAAGTTGGTTTCTTCGTTGTTTTTGGTGTCACAGATTGCTTATGTGAGATGGATGTCATTACTGGAAATTCATTTATGGTAAATTTGGACTTTTAAGTCTGAAATTATAAAGGGATTGTGGGAACTGCACGAAAAAGAAACAGTTGTTTTGATTTTCCATTTAAAATGCTTTTTTGCAAGTTTTCTCTATGAATGCATGTCTCTTCGCCAATCGTATAATGCACTAGTTGTCCAGGTTGGTTAGGAATTAAGTAGTGCAAAATTTGTCTCAAGTATCCACATTTAATGAGGATGTTGCGGTAAATGACTTTCCACCAACTTTATTTTCCTTCTTTTTTTTTTTTTTAAATTAGTATTGAACATTTATTTAACAAATGAGCATGAGCCTATGAGTTTCTTGTCCAGAAGTAATTTGATAGGGTTCCTTTGCGTCAGGAGAATAGATACATCCCATAGTCCTGTTCCTTTTGTAGTACATTCATGGTTACTTCCAACTTTTCTGAATCCCTGCTAAACTTCTACTTTCTGGCTATTCCTCTGCCTAATGTAAACAAAGAATATCTAAGTCTAGAAACTCAAACCAAAGGGACAACGCCAAAAATTTATGTGCACTGAGTTTAATAATATTTGCATGAGAACTTTTTCGTACTAGACATTACCAACACATATTTTCTCCCTTTTTATTCATATTAATTATTTATTAATGAAATATCGTAATTTTTAAATAAAATATAATTAAAAGTTTAGTTTAACCAAAATTAAAGATTATTTTATTTTAACAGAAATATAAAATGTTTGTGAATTTAGGAAAAAACCAAACATGTACATGGGCCGATTTTTCATAGATTTGTTTCAGAAAGTGCGAAGATAACTGAATAGAGTATGTGCATGGCTATGCTAAAGTTACACATCTACAGAAATTGATAAAGTTAGTAATTTAATTTGTCATAATTTCAATTCCACTGAATAAGAAAAAAAATTTCCGTTGCTCGTTTAATAATGTGTTTAGTTCTCTATATTACGTCAAGTTTTTGAAAGTTATTCAAGTGTGAAGCGCACAATCATAAGTAGAACACAGTACATGTTTTTTTTTAATAATATAGGATAACTGTATTTTATTGTTGTCACTGATAACCAGTACTGATATAAAATAGAAAGCTATATTGGAAAGTGAAAATAATGTTTAGTTACATCTGTTATCAATATTGGTTTATTTTAAACTTACAATAATGTATTCAAATACTGCGATTTGCTATTTAAAAATAATATCAACATAGTACAAAATAAAATGTATTTGCAACATTTTTGTGCTGCAGTGGTGTATCCTTTGTTAGGCAGCTCCTTCCCTGAAATGACAGTGTTGTAAAAAAATTTTATTATCATATTAGGCCCACTTAAATATATAATTAATACTCTAAATTTCCATATTGATGCTCCTTATCAACCTCCCTGTTTTTTTTTATCTTGCAGACAGAAAAGTTGCTTTAAACCATCTGTGTCGCTATTCATATTCAAGATCGACCTCATTCACCCTCCAATTCACTGGAAAAAAAATTCTGCGTAAGCCTCTAATAAAATGAATATGTACTAAACCCACAAGGGTGTTTTAACTGTCTGTGCTTCATTCTAAACTAAATACTCATTATTACAGAGCCGCGGTAGAAAATGTTTGTAAATTGTTTTCATCATTTCTTGGGACCTCTGTCTTTTTTCCGCATAACAACCCGACACGACCATCACTGGTTACTGTGTTACTGTACTTTCTTTTACAAACAATAGTGCCAAAAATCACATCACAGAACACACTTCACATGAGTGTAGCTGTCGGTGTGTTGGATTAATTTGTTACATTCAAACTATAATTTTGTTATGCTGTTTTTTAAAGTATATTTTCTCTTTAACTTGTTCGTGGTGTGCAGTCTTTCAAATTCCCAAATAAGCTACTAGTTCTTCTTCATTACTAGTTCAGTTTGGCTGCCATTAACATTTTTACAGTTTTATTTATTAGTAAGGTATAATTTATTACTTCCACAAAGATGATTCTCCTAACAGTCACACATTATGAGTCTAATAGAATGAATTGAGTTGGTTACATCGTAAGGTTGCCGATATCAATTACAGTATGTGGAAAATTTTGGCGGGTTTAATTTTGAGTATTAAATGACACTGTGGTATTCTTGAATAGAAAAATATTACCGAATCCATTTCTGTTGATAAATTATACAGTTTTTGACACAAGTTAGGACACTGTTTGTACATTTAAAAAGCACACAAAAAATGTTTGGCTGTCACATGATTTATGTGATCATGAATGTTTCTATAATTATTTGCACAAGTCCGAAATCTGGATTTGATATTGCTGTATGGCAGTAGAGTTTTTAGTAGGCTTCCTATTTTTGTAAAATTAATTTCCAATACATTTGTGAGTCCCTAGTTAAATTTTTTTTTCCATTATAGACTAGCTTGCAGCTGGAAAGGGTATGATGATAAACATTGTATAATAGTTGTAATAAATATTATCATTAATGTTGTACTTTTATTGTAAGAAAATGTACTAAATGAAATTGTACTATGTACAGTAAGAGAGGATGCAAGTGCCATTGTATGTGTAATGAATTATGATATCCTAGTAAATTACGTACAGTAGTAATAAAGTAATAATGTATTTTACATTCCATATTTTTTTTTTTAAATTAATAAATGACTGTTCAGTATATTTTGTTTAATGTTTTTCATAATGATTGAACCATGGTATCACAGTAGATGAGAATACTGTATTTAATTTTCAAGTGTATCCAAAGGTAGCTCACTAGGGTTGAAATGTTTTAATGATATTTGGTGCAGTATGTTATGTTGTATGTATTTTAATGATGTTCTCACTTCCAGTAAAGTGTACATATAAATCGAACTTCAGAAGTTTGGTAGGATGTGTAGATGGCACGTGAAAATAGCCACCATTTACAGTAAGTCTGGATTTGTGTGAAGCCTTTCTTGGTGTCACTTAGGTATCTAGTCCTATCTTTTGTATTCTTTGGCAACATGCAAAAATTACTACATAAAAAAGAATGAATATGACGTAGAATTATTTCGCGGTACGAAGCATTAAAATTAGTTTTATATTATTCCATGCGACATATTTAGTATATTTTAGTGCCAGTATACTGGATTTTTGAGTTATGATCTATGATAAAAGCTAATTTGCTTTGAGTAATTAGTATGAGTATTATTTATTAGCTTTACATGTAGTTACATTGTACCAAGTTGAAATTTTTGTCTTACTAAGGTACCTAGTTCTATGTATTGCAATGCCAAATATTTTACAATGTAATATATTATTGAGATACACTATATTGTTCTGCTGTGTGTACAAATATAGATCCAAGAACAATGAATCCCAGCAAACAAGACATGGCAACAGTTCTCACAGTTACAGTATTAGATTACAGAAAGACAAACCATAGTTACTCGCATAACGTCCGCACTTATTTAACCACATTTTTGCCCAAAAAGAAAATGGAGTGGGTACATTATGCAATGAAAATCAGGAAAAACAATTGTTTTATTCACGCTAGGCCTACAACTCGCTGCCTGATGAAGCTGGCCTAGGCCAGCGAAGAGTCGCAATCGCACAACCACGTAAAAAATGTATCGTCCTCTTTGTGTGTGGGCCTGTCGACAAATACTAGACTGTTAGTACTTGAATTTCTGTTATTTTACATTATTTTTATTCAACATTGTGTTTTATATTAAATAGAAGGTAAATATACTAGTTTATAACAAGTTCCTTCTGGTTTTCACTAGCTATGATGATACAACATTGCATAAAAATGTTAAGAATTAAACTGTGACTTGCTGGCGACCAACCTGGTTTGTGTGCGCACGTATCGACTTGAAGCCATATGGCAGTTGGCGGCCAGATCTGACTGGTGCACAGAACTGGCAACCGTGTAATGGCTTCTCAGCCATCAACAGCGCAGTGATGTCACCACGTTTACAGCTGATCCATTCAAACTACCACCCACCTTCCCTGTCTGACTTCCTCGACCAAATGTTTATAAGTGGGGAGGAGGAGAGATGCCTTGGCTGTAAGGTAAGAATCTCTCCACCACTGGTGACATGTCCTGAGGGGGAAAGGGGCAGACATGTTCTGGGCATGAGAAAGACAGAATATTGGAATTTTAACAAAAACAGATCAAAATCCTGATGTGTGAAGACAGACTACGTGTATTATGATTTCAGCTGATGTCACCTTTAAGCCATGTGTCCTCTCACTATAGAAAACAACTTTGATGCCCATCAGTAAATGTGTTGTTATATAACTAGATCGGATTATATGGTCAATAGTGATAAAACCGAAATGCAAGTTAATACACCGCCTAACACCAAAATGTAATTTAAAACATTAAATATAACAAAACTGAGCCAAAATACCTTATTTTATCTGGGAAACCTGACTAACAATTTGTATCCAAACATGTATTGACTAAGTGATAATGAGAATAAAGTAAGTTTTCAGATTATGGGAATAAATATCAATGTTAGGTTGACGCGTGACGTCGGTTGGTTGAAGGCGACGTCACAGCTGGGCAAGTTTTGACATGTTGGTCAGACACACTTGTTGATATCACTGGCTGACTATACTACTGGCTGACCGGGCCCCGGCCAGTATACAGTACAGAGCGCGTGGCCTGTTGACTCAACACAAAGTCAAATGTGGGCTTAGCGGTACGGCGAACTGGTTGGCACACAGTCACAGGTTTACCTTTGTTGAAGGTGGTTTGGGGTCGCTGCTGACCCAGCTGCTGCTGTTGGAGTTGACTGGAGCTGGTGCCCCGACTTGGAGCGGCAGTGCTGTTGCGGCTGGCGGTGCTACAGTGAACTGGGGAGGGCTGCTGGTCCGGCGGCACTGGAACCAGGGATTAGTAATCCTTAGTGGGACGTGCCGGTCTCGGCGGGAGTTGGTCACGATCGGGTGTGGTCGCCCGGCTGCCTTGACCGGGGACTGAAAGAAGGAGTGGGAGGGAGCTGGAAGGTGAGGCCTCTCCAGCTGGTGGACGGCTTGAGCTCGTTTCTGGGGGTTGTGCTGCAATGTGCAGTTCGGGCTGGGTTAGCTCCTGTTGGCTTTAAAGGCAGTAGCTGCCTTCCTGTCTTGCCACTTAGTACAACTCCTCTGGGTATACGGCATGAAGGTAGGTACAAGTATCGGCCTTGTCAGGGGGAAGCAGGCGACGATGGTCCCTAGTTAAGTGTAGAATCAAAGTCGAAGTCGAGCTAACACAGAGCCGTACACATTTACTCCAACCAGCGACATGAGGCGCGGTGGTTGGAGAGTTGGGTTTACTCTGAGTGTCTGACGACGACGTTGGGTGTGGGTCTAAAGTGAGCAGACCTCCAGAACTAATCTAACACTCCCTCCGGCGACAGTTCAGCCTGGTGGACAGAGTGAAGGCTGGACTGGCTTACTAGCCGCCTTGTGGATTGTGTTCCTAGAGGTTGTGGCTCTATGTTACTGCGCACCAGGTGCACTGTATGAGTGGCCATCAACTGGATGTGTTCATGACGTACGTGCGCTCGGTTAGGAGCCCGCAGTCCTACACTAAGTTAGGTAATGGGTTTGTCAAAGACGGGGTCTCCTGCTTTACTCTGGTGGGCTGACGTCTACAGAGGATAAAATCAGTGCTTAGAAACTAATATGCAGATGCTTGAGAGAAAACGTATTTATTCCAACGTATTCTAACCAAGAACTGACCAGAAGTAAACTACGTAAACCAGGTGAAGGGGACCTGGGTCTGACCTGAACAAAGCAGATGCGGCTAGGTAGTTATTAAAACAACTGTCCCTAACTATCTTAATGCCGTTGTCCAGAAGGGACGTTGGGGCGCCACTACCAGAATGGTAGTGTGGTTGCAGTTCAAGAGGTTCGAAGACTTCTTCGGGGGTAGCTGGTGAAGATCTGGGAGGTCGCAAAGAGTGTTGGTATTAGCAGAGCGCCTCAGCACACGTGGAAATAGAGCGAGCTGCTGGAGCTGGAGAACAAAAGAAGTACCTCGGCAGTGCAAGGCCTTATATTCTACCTGCCCACGGGCTCGTCTGGGGTGCGGGCGGTAATGAACTCCGCCCCTGGGCGGAACTGCGCTCTCGAGTGCCATCCCTTGGCTCTTGGCCGAAGTAGGTCGTTCTGTAATGTGGTCCCAGCCACTGGGCCGGATTCCTTCACTCATCGATGGGTTGGGTGAGAAGGGGGGTTGGTGTGACGTCTGACATCAGGGCAAACAATCTTGGCTGATGTGTCCGTGGGTGCCCCCGCAACAAGGGGCGTACTTGTAGGCACTCGCTGTAAGTTGTTTCAGGGTTCAAAACCCGCCTGGGGTGACGTGAAAGCATGTCCAGATGAGGCAAAGTTGTGTTTATTATAGTTAGAATAAGCGTCAAGGTTATCATCATTCAGACTGTGTGAATAACAGCAGTAGGTATCAGATAATGAAGACTAAAATAATTTAATGAGAAAAGTGAAATTTTAAAATAAAATATAAAAATAGTTTCCTTTCTGGGATAAAATGTTTTTCTCTAAAACCATATCCCAGTCATTTGTGTAATATTGCGACAAAAAATCCACGCTGTCTAGGAACCTCAACATACTTACTACTTAAAAAAACTTTTAAAAAAACCCAAAAATGTGACATTTTTAACTTACAGTAATGTTCCATTTATTTTAGTTCAAATAAAATGCTTACTTTTATTTATGCAGTTTCATAAATGTTAAAATATGTTTACGCAAATATGAATATAAGAGTAAATTATTGTTAAATGATTTAGAATTCTTATCAATAAATTTTGTGTTAATATAACACAGTAAAATTTTGGCTCTAATACTGCAACATTTTAATAATGAAGTTTCAATTTTTGAATCTTTCCTAATAAAACTGATAACACAGAAATGTGGTATTTTTAAAAAATGAACATATGCATTAACATAAAACCACAAAATTTGCCACAATATATCACACATTCAAAAATTTACATAACAAACTATAAAAAATGACTAAATATTACTAACTTGCGAAATGAAAAACTTAGTAGTATAGTAGTAAATTTTTTAATGAAAATTTTAAAAATAAAGTAAAAAAAATAGGTCATAATGTAAATTATTTCTTCATCTTTACAAGTGTTGCACACTTTTGTCTTGACCATCGAAGTTGTGTTCACAGCCCTGTTTCCATGATTTTCAGCTATTGAACTGTGATGTGTAGGACTTATACTATCACATTCCTTTTGCTAAACTTACTACTGTATATTGAGGCATACACCTGAAACGATTCCCCTCAAACTGTGTGACCATTGGTTCCCTGTGTTTACCCGATAATTTTTCATTTAGCATCCTTTCCCTCCCCCCTCTACAACCCCTTTACGGAGCCGGAGAGCATCAACACCTCAAAGTCGAATCCTTATTGACAGCAACTATGTACCACTTAACCACCCCCACCCCCGGTTGTGTCTCATTTCTTCCAGGGGTGGCCAAGATTACATCGCTTGGTATGGAAGTCCGGTGGGACATTGTGCAGGTTTTTAAAAAAAAATTTTAGGTCTTTAAAAACAAGGGTGCAGACATTATGCAAAGAGGTTCATCATTTGATTCACATTGCAACAAACATTACCGATATGTGTTAAACTTATTAATTTTTGATGTACTTGACGTACTTTCCGTAGCATCAAAATCACAGGAACTGGTAGTGTTTGTAATTTCTTACCATGCATTCATAAACATTTGAGTTATGGTTACAAGTAGGCCGCTAGGGTACCAAAATATACGAAAGGACAGAAATTCAAGTACTCAGAGTCCAGTACTTGTCAACGGGCAGACACACAAAGGACGACGACACATGTTTCATGCGGTTGCACAATTGCGTGAAAAATGTGTCGTCCTGTGTGTGTGAGCCTGTTTACAAGGCTGTGAGTACTTCAATTTATGTTATTTCATATACATTCATAATGTTTGAATGTGTGATGAATATACTTCAGGTGATGTACAGTGAATTGCAACAGCTGGTGTGTGTTAAATTTATATAAGCACAAATTGTTATTGTAAAGGAATTGTTTATTATCCATTAACAGAATATTTATGAGTGTGAACATTTGTAGAAGGAAACTGTGTTTACTAGGACATTGGAGAAACTATGTATAGTAAGTCTCGGTGACAAATTTGTAATATTTTGCTGTCAGAAAACCCCAAAATTTTTTTAAAATATAATTGTTGTGTGTTATTTTTGAGTTGAGAAAATTAAAATTTAATTAAGATTTTCTCAAGAATTAAAAAAGTATTTGAAATTGTAAGGGCTTGCATTGTGAAAACCTGTTTTAGTAATGTCAAGTGTGTTTGAACTGTTTGATGTAGATGATGTTTGAAATTCACCTGCTATGCCAAAGATGATGTGTATTATACAGAATGGTCCCCCTAACGTGGACACCCCCGAAATTTCTGGAATGGTTGCAGATAGGGGCAAGTAATTTGCCATAAAGTGACTATTCGTAACACGTGTATGGACAGAAATAATGAAACCACATATGATTTTTCCCCTGGAAACATACATTTATTACAATAACATCTGAAAGTACGTGCAAAGAGGAATTCAGTGATATAGCATATGCAATGGAAAGTAACACAAAAACACCAAGGAATAATGTGCAAATATGATTAAGTTAGGTGGGCCGGTAGCATGGGGCAGTGGACCTGTACTCACAGCTGTTAGCAAGCACGCGCCGTGACTCATTCTGGCAGGACCGCTTTCTAATAGCGCAGCACCAGTCCCCGTAATCTGTTATGGTAAGTGGTATTGCAGTGTGTGGCTGTACGTATGCAATGAAGTTCACGAATGAGGAAAAACTAGACGCTTCACTTATTTATGTGCAAACAATACAAAGAATTTGCACACGTCTCTTGTCATGAGGTGATTGGAATTTCACAACATGAGTGCAATGAAAAACTGCTATGGGCGAGACGCATCAACACTATTTGTTGGCACATGTTGATGCAAACCCCCACATGGGTATGCGAGAACTTTCCTGGTTCGTAGGAATAAGTAAAATAAGTCTGTTACAGATACTGCGTCAATGGAAATTCCATCCATATGACGTGGCTCTTCATCAGGCAATGCATAAAGGTGATTTACAGCAGCGTGTTCAGTTTTGTAGATTTGTTCTGATGTCTGTAAGGGACGACAGCAATTTTCTGAAGAACATACTATTACTGATAAAATGACATTCACAAACCATGGGCACGTAAATTTACAAAATATGCACTACTGGGCGACGGAGAATCTGCATTGAGTCCAGTACGTGAAGTACCAGCGACAGTGTAAAGTGAACGTGTGGTGTGGAATCGTTGGATACTACATCATAGGGCCATACTATTCAGTGAACAATGACCAGCTGTACATATGCCTATTTCCTCAGAAAGACCTTACCGGCACTTCTGGAATACATACCACTCGACATACGTCATGATATGTGGTTTCAGCATGATGGTTGTCCTGTGCATTTTGCTTTGGTGGCAAGGCAAATGTTAAATGAAACGTTTCCAAACCAGTAGTTAGGATGTGGTGGTGGTGGTGTAAGATGGTCAAGTTGCTCCGCCAACGTCACACCTCTTGATTTTGTCCTGTGGGGAACACTGAAAGATAGGGTGTACAACACGGTTCCTACGACGCCAGAAGATACGCAGGAACGCATTGTGGCAGCTTGCAGAGGCATTACGCCAGAAACATTTCGGGCCGCTCGTCGCTCGCTACATGTGCGTTTACAGATGTGTATTGCTGTCGATGGTAAACACTTTGAGCACATGCTGTGAAAAGACCTACAGTGAAGCGTTTCAACCATAACTGTGCTCTTTTGTACCTTGCATGCGGATGCGATTGCATTTGTCATTAGGTTGGTTTGGTTTATTTTTGTTGTGCATCTGTACGTACTCGTTACTCAGTACAGTTAACGACTAGGAAACAAATCTCCTTAATTACATTGGTATCTGAATAAAATGTAATGTATTGATATCAGACTTCCACTCACATTGTCAGTCTTCCCTCCACTGCGGTGCTCTCCTTTGTCCAGTGTCGCATTCCGTGTCCCTTGCCCCATTAAGGTAAGCGCTACACTGCTATAAGGAAGCGGTCCTGCCAGGATGAGTTACGGTGCATTTCGCTTTTGCTTACAGCTGTGAGTACAGGTCCAATGCCCCATGCTACCAGCCCACTTAATTTAATTATATTTGCACATTATTTCTTGGCGTTTATGTGTTACTTTACATTGCATATGCTATATCACTGAATTCCTCTTTGCATGTACTTTCAGACGCCGTTGAAAAAAATGTATGATTCCAGGGAAAAAATCATATGTAGTTTCATTACTTCTGTCCATACACGTGTTATGAATAGTCACTTTGTGGCAAATTACTTGCCCCCATGCATAATTTTATTTAGCAAAAACCGCATTTCGTGATCTGCACCAGTTTCGGAAATTTTGGGGGTGTCTATGTTAGGCGGACCATCCTGTATAATTGTTAAGAAAGCAGTTTCAAGTTGGATTATGTTTTAAGAAAAGCAGAGGAAAGGGACAGAGTAACATGGAAATTTGGCAACTCTGAACAAACGAAGGGAAATATAAGTTGAGTAAAATTTATCTAAATGTGAAAAGATTTGAATAAAGGAAGACCAAGGTAAAGGTAGTTGCATTCTACTGTTGAAAACAAATTAGAAAATAATTTACCCAACTACTTCCTGGCTTTGAACTGCTTCCTGGAAGCGGGAGACCCTGAAGCCCAGTAGATCAATACAGTTGTAAAGCTGGTAGGGTACAAACTTTATCAGGTTTTCCATAAAAGACACTTGTGACTACTCGTCACACGACATCTGACCCCCAGTTAAATGAACAAGGAAAATTGTTATAGAAGAGAACAGTTTTACAAACTTTCTGTTACATGCAAGTGTCAGTATTGTACATCATAATTTTCTCTAGCGTATAGTAAAACAATAACATGTTATTTGCACCTGTAAGTTATAATTCAGTACGATTTGAATTTCTGATTGTATCTGTTTTTAAAACAGACGACACCAACACTATCGGGGGAAGAAAAGATACTTCACACATCTTGGCAAAGGCTACTCCCACAAACACACTTGTTGATTGATGGTGCTCGTTGGCACCAGTAGCAACTATCCGTTGCCATCGGGTTACAGCATCGTAGTGAATGTACGTGTAGTTATGACAGTGGTAAATGACTGGCACTCTGCTTGTTAATAATATGTTTATTTTCGAAGATGTCTGAGATATGGGATGATGTCCTGTCTTATGTTCACATGGGATCATTCTTTTAGCCCAAGAATATAGGAAATCGTGTACAACACAAGATGATTTGCAAGTCTAGAAGCCTGTAATCTGTTTTAAGAACGTACTCATTATTTATTAAATTTTTTGTGTTTAACATTGGAAATTTAGAAGTTAGTTATTTGTGTGTGCTATACATGGTTTAAAATTATAATTTATTTCCTTGTTTAGTAATATTGCATATTTTGTACAGTTATAATTTTGACTGTCCTATTTCGTTACTGCAACTCAGCGACTCCTTTTTTGTATCGTTGTTCTCACCCATGGATATTAGTTTGATGGACTGCAGATGATTACGCGCTACCCACAGCGTGGCCAAGTAATGTATCTACAGTCAGACTGATGTTTTCTCGGTGCTGCATGTCAAAATGTAGGTTAAAAGAGCAGGGTTTGGGTTCAGGTAGAATCTCAGTGGATTTCATTATGGTCTATTTGAAGTGCAGAAGGATTACAGAAACTCCTAATGTAGGAGCATCATGACTTTAAATGGAGCACTGCACCCGACTGTACAGCGTGCAGAACTCATTAGAAAGTAGTAAACACACTTCCAAAATAATGAAAGAAGGATGCATATATTTTGTATTACTATAAAATATTTTGCTAACAAAAACTTACTCAAGTGTTTAAAAAGTCAATAGTTGTACTTTTAATAAAAATTTAAGCATATGTCCATTCCGGATGCTTTAAAATGCACATTAAAAAAAAAACCATTAAAGAAGACTATTACAGTAAATATGCTAGTTGTCTAAAATAAATATTAGTAATGATGTTTACAAATATTTTTAATAATTGATTTTATGCACACCCATTTCAGCTATAAATGTTATAATTTTTGGACCGGTAACTGAAATATTTTTTTGAAAAACTGGGTAGTGTATGTATTACTTTTTAATTATACGCTGTTCACCGTAAAGTGAGCACCTTTGAGGCCATAGTTACTTTTTTCCTATCAATCATTTTTTATCCTTCCACCACTTTTGTAAACAAATATTGCCATGTAAGTATTAAACACAGTGTATATATTTCACTGGACTCGAAAGTCAACATCTAGGACTACAATAAAATGTATTTATAGACTATTATTCCAAATGAGAGGGCTTCAAAAAGTGCTCACTTTGCCATGAATAGTCTATAGTCCTGTACATTGTACAGCTGGGTTCTGTTCTTCATTAGAAACCACTCTTGCTCTACCTTAAAGGTAGAGCAGAGGATGAGGAGGAAATAGGCTGTGCCCATATGTGTGAATGCATCCACCTTCTTGACACAACAGACTGCTGAATCAACAGAGTGGGGTAGTTCAACTGACAGTCCTTGCTTCAGCAGAACTAACGGTGGTCAGGGACCGTGATTCACCACGTAGGCAATAGTATGTTGGGCTATAATGCTGTGGGGAGCTTCACCTTTGACCACACAAGTACCAGACTGTACCCAGGTCACAGCAGTTCATAGTGTTTCATCGCCTCCCAAGTTTTTATACCTACTTTGTTTTGATTTCCATTCCATGTGACAAGGACTGAAGTTTCCATGTTATAACTTGGGATGATGCAAGTATTCATGTTACAAGGGCCAGTCTTGCTCACATAATTACTTTCATTGTTTTTTATATACTTAACTAACAAATAAATACACGTCAAATATATTAAAAGTATCATATTTAATAATTTACATACAGCATTCATAAATTGTACAAAAATTTGTAAAATAATTTTTTAGAAATTTTTTTATTTTGCTTAAATTTATATGTTAAAGTGTTAAATCTTAAATACTTTTTATTAGATAAAATGTTTCAATGCAATTGGTTGCATAAAAGAAAAAAATAAATACAAATTTAATTGGGTACTTGTAAATCATTCGGTGATTGCACCAAATATTATAAGTAATTATTCTAAAAATAAACATGTTAGTTAAGGTTGTAAGTAGGCTGTTAGGATACCAAAAATATATGAAAGGACAGGAATTCCTGTACTTGCAGTGTAGTACTTGTCCCCAAGTGGCTGGCTCATGCACATCGCAGTTTGCCGGCGCTGCGGATTAGGGGAGAAGGGCCAACAGCCTACGACATCAACTTGCCAGCGCTCGAGCAACTATATAAGCCCGAATGCCGTGCATATCTGGACTTGTGTTTTGGCGTTTCTCAGACATATCTCGTCGTGAGACCCGCTACCCCAACTGGCTCCCTCATGGAGCACCATCACTGAAATTTGAAGCCTCTACAACCTCTCTCTCCAAGTTACATCAAGTATTGTTGTTTTACAGCCTACATCAGAGGATTTTTGTTTATTCTCTTATTATTGTGTGTATTCCATAAATTCACCCCCTTTTATCTTTTGTTGACTCAATAATTGAGTAGACACACCAGGCCTCCTCACCTGCAAGTAGCAAGGTGATTAAATGCATTATTATTGAATGCACATCGTTCAGTACTTACAGTTGTTTAATCATGAACAATAAATAAAGCCAGTGCTCAACTTATTTCCAATGTTGTTATTGTCACTGCTTAGCTTCATTTTTAACTAATCATTTGACGTGAACCGCATGTTCACGAGTCCTTTTGCCCACTGACTGCCGCAGTATGTCCACACCAGACGCACCACACCGACAGGCTTGTGGGCGCGAGTGCATTAGTGTTAATTATTTATTCAGTTTATTTCGTCAGTGTCAGTGTGTATTTCATTTATCATTTGTTTTGTCATCGGAGACAATTTGCCCAGCCACAGCCAGAGACATGTGACATTCTACATTTGGCAATGCTGTGACTGGTGCAATGAAAACGTTTTAGAATAAGTATTATCATTTTTATTATGTATTTGTGTAATTGTAATTATGTTTTCTTGTGTTAATTTAGTTCATCTCATTTTCCATCCCATAATCATCTTTCAGCATACATTATGTTTCAATATGTCACCGCATGGCGGCGGCTAGACGGCGGAAGCCGGCGCACATTTCCGGCAGTATTCGTCAACCCTTGGATGAGCACGGACGTAACGCTCACCCACGCCGTAGAAGCCCTAGCAAGGACATCATCTGTCGCATAGTATCGAGTCGCATCCATCAAATCATAAATCATTTATCATTATATCTTTTATTATTTAACTTGCATAGTGTCGGCGGGAGAGCGACGTGATTATTTATTGGAAATCAAAAGTGCATTTCGAGACTCGCATTATAAGACCACGTGGTTGCTTGTACACGTGTCTTCTGTGTAGTTAACTGTTCATAACGGGGTAATAAATACCTTAACCATCAGTACCACTGTTTTATTAATAATCGAGTACGGCGTGCGAGGTGGCCGACAACCTCGGCAGAGTGTATATGACGGAGTGTTTCCAGAGTCCCTAGGCTGTCGACCGACGACCCTACATCTCATCAGCTCACCGCAGAGCTTGGCGCCGGGCAATTACTTCACAACTCTGGGAACACCGCAGATCAAGTTGGCTTTATCGTCGTAGCCAGGCTTGGTCACGTCACATTATACTTCATATAGGGGAAGTGCCCTTGGTACCTTCAGTACACCACAAGCCATTGCAACTCCCAGTGCCACCCAATGTGTTCTACTGCTTGGTATCCTTTTATAATCGGCACCTTCATCAGGCTTCCTGTCTATTTGCAGTTCTTATCAACCTAACTAACCCTAATGATAAGTTAATCTTAACTTTTGACTAAACCTTGTGTACCTTAAGGAATCTCACCCATTAAGGGAGAATAGGACTTAGGGTATCCATGGGACCCCTAACTGAAGGTCTCACACATACAAAGACAAGCACATTCTGCTGCCAGCCTTGGTATGTCAAACTTATGGCACACAACCCTACTAGGTACACTCCAGACCTAAAGAGAGTTAACTGGCCAGGTTGCTGTATTACAGCATGCCCACTGCTCTCATCAGTTCAAGGCCGTGGAAACTTGCCTGGGATGATTCTCTCTCCTCTGCACACACTTTAGCTAGCACAGTACTTGTGACTCGCCTACGTGCAATTAGATTCACTATCCACCAACTAATTTGATGCCTTTTATCTCCCAAAACAGGAGTCGCTGTGAAGTCTGTAACACAGAGGCAGTACGCCAGCTGTTACTTGCCGACCAGACTGGGCGTGGTTATTGCCAATACAGTGACCTGAGAGATTGATCCTGAGATCGACGGTTCCACCCCAAGGACTCTTTGGTCCAGTGGTAAAGTCCCTGGCACCCATCATCCTTGAACTGGGCCTCACCCTCCCAATCCTGTTTGAGGGAACTCCAACTCTCCATTACACCACCCGCATCCAGAGTCTGCTACCAGACCGACGAATTGACTGGTGATACGTGCACAAAGTCTCCCACCCCAACGTACGTCAGTCCAGAACCATAGTCGGAACCTACCTCGAATCAGTGACCGCTTGGGCCATTCGAGTCACCAGACCCAAAGTCGCCAAGTGCACGACGTGTGTAGAACCAGTGACGAGGCCCCTGACTGCATTTCTAGACTACAAAATCCTGTTGGCAACCTCATATGAATTGTTAAAATATTGTACAGTTGCCAACCCAAACCCTCAGTCGGCCAGCTACTCTGATCTGCCCACACTGTCACCAGATGTTAGCCAATGACTCAAAAAAAAAAATCTTGTTCCAATCAACTCACCCCGCTCCTGCAGAAGTACCACCCCTAGGCAACTACCTTGGTCACATAGGCCTAAATGCAGTCCTTTACATTTTGAGGGGGCATTCCTAGCAATCAATTGTACTTGTATAACACACCCATTACTGAAGTGTCCAGATTACATGCAGAATTCTGCTGACACAAGTGGTTTTGTGTACAGCATCCTCTAGTGTTCAGAGTTATATTAATACTCAACATTAAGTAATTACGGAATACAAGCTATCCAATTTTACATACAATTTCAGCTGTATGATGCCACAAGGACTGAAAAGACCAGCAGCAAACGTGTTAAATGAAAATGAACTGTGCCATTTTCTTGTGGTGGCCAGAGGGTAAGGGAAAGCAAGCTACTGGTTGTCTTAAAAATTACATTTATTTAAATATTGAGGTGTGGTAACAGGAACGTTTGTGTATATAATGCTACATATAAACCAGTTTTAAAAGGAAATTTACCTATACAAACAAAAATGAATTATTTACATTAATTTTTCATTATTTCTTAAAAATTATTACCCTTGAATAAGTGTGAATATGTTTAATATATATATATATATATATATAAATAACAGATACATAGTACACAGTTTTTATAGGAGTAAATTTTATTCAAAGATAATAATTTTNAAAAATGAATTATTTACATTAATTTTTCATTATTTCTTAAAAATTATTACCCTTGAATAAGTGTGAATATGTTTAATATATATATATATAAATAACAGATACATAGTACACAGTTTTTATAGGAGTAAATTTTATTCAAAGATAATAATTTTGAGGACATGTAATGCAAATTACTTGTTTTGTTTTTAATAGTTTATTTGTTTTAAAAACGGATGTTGCTTTTGGTTACACTGGTGGAGGAATTTAATTAGGTCAAGTAAGAAACGAGATATGATTTAAATTTCGCGCGCTTCGCCGATATTTACGTGTTTGGTCTTCGGGACTAGAAGAGTGCGCTGCGATCGGTTGGCGAAACATCATACACGAATATTTTAACCATTGAGTTGATGATCTTTCCCCAAGGGTATTATTATCGTTGATAGCTCCTAAATAGCCGAAGGACAGTAGCGCAGCTGTTGACATTACCCCGGGTAAAGTTTGTTCTCCTCAGTTTGGGAAGGAAGCTTAATGCTTTTAGTTTGGCTACTAATATTTTTCAATTTTTCGCCACTATGTAAGCGCTAGTGTTGCAATGTGTATCAATTTTGTTCTATTTACTACGTTAAAAACAAAATAATTGCAATTATAAAAATCAAATATAAAATAACAATTTTAATAATTGAAATATTTCTCTTTTATTATTCACCTAGCTTAAAATTCTAAATAAACATACTTTCTTTGGAACACTACTAGCGCTTACCTGGCGGCGAAATTTTCCCGATGCCAATCTCTCCCATAATAAAAGTAGTTTTGTTCCTAACCTGAGTATAATTAACCTTACCCTGGGTCTTAAGGTGAAAAGTTAGAGAATATATCCCTCTATTTCTCAGTAACACCTCATACATGTTCCTCCTCCCAACTTCTACCTGTTGTCAATACCTGTTATCGTAATTCCTGAATATCCTGTTGTAAAACTGGGTTTAGTAAAACGTTTGCTTACAAAATTATTTTTAAAAATGACTTCTGAATAAAAAAAAGTGAAAACGGTTTTTTTCCCGTAGTTTTTTGACGACAGATTAATTCCTTTCACACTTATATTCGTAACGGTTTTTCTATTGAAATAAGCTTGCTTTTGAATTAACACTCAAAGCCAGACACAGTTGTATTTTTACAATCTACTCTTGTGACACCATTGGAGGGCGTGAAAAATAATTACGAAATAAAGTTAATACCAAAAATTTAGACAGGAGTATGGACTATAAGTATATTACAATTCCAGCCAAATACGAACTTTTACATGGAAATAAATTGAATTTCTCCATTTTCCACTAGCTTATAAGTGACCTCTTTGGAACACCAGCGCACATTGCGGCGGAAATTTTCCCTATACCAAACTTTCCCATAAAAAAAAAATTCTCATTAATTGGTATTGAAAAAAACCCCATCTCTTCCGTGCCCGTGAATCCGTGTCGCCAGTACATATAAATAGAGTATTTGGTTTGTTGATATTCGTATTAGTGTAAAAAATTAATAAATAATAACTATGGCTTAATGATCACTGCGGTAGGCCACTGACAATATTCCGAGACACCTCTGTGTAGTTCATGGTTGCCTAGTAGTTCTGACATTTGTTTCGTTTTGGTTCACAAACCAGAATAATTTATTCGAACTACCAGGCGGGAATGACATGCGCAGAGGTAGAACCAATGGCAGCTTTTTGAAGCACCTCTGTGTAGTTCATGCTTACCTAGTAGTTGAGTTCTGAGTTTTGTTTCGTTTTGGTTCACAAACCAGAATGATTTATTCGAACTACCAGGCGGGCATTACATGCGCAGAGGTAGAANGAATTTAAATATAACAATGTTCTTTGTGCTTAGAGATGAGCTAAACCAGTATTTCTCAGTAACAACCCGTAACCACGTTTTTAAGTTGTCACTCACTGAAATAAAATGTATGTAATGAACTTGATCTGGAGTGAAATTAAAATTTTCTTTAATGAAATAGACTTGCAAAAATTTCAAACGTAAAGGTAAACATTCTGTATTGTATTCAAGCAATTTATTATTCTTCACGTGGGCACTTAACTTTCCTTTGTGCACTGAATGAAATTGCCGGGGATAANATTCTGTACTGTATTCAAGCAATTTATTATTCTTCACGTGGGCACTTAACTTTCCTTTGTGCACTGAATGAAATTGCCGGGGATAAGTTTGTTGATTTCCTGATTGAATGCTCTGAAAATCCATGTTATACAGGCGAATTTGTGTTTTAATGTTGATGTGGCAAGAACAGGTTGCGAACGTATGACGTTCATGAATTATTATACAAACTTTGGAAACAACTAGGACATCGTCATAACCTCAAGAACGACATGTCTCTTGGAGATATAGACACGTTTTTCATGTACATGGAATAAATCGTATGTAATTAACTTTGATCTGCAGAGAAAATTGAAATTTTGTTTAATGAAATTAGCCCACTAAAAATTTCAAACTTAAGGCCCTGCTATCTGCTACAACTGCTGCTGGATTGTCGATCCCGCTATTACAATGAAATGTCGGTGCTTCGCAGGTGAAGCGTAGTTCTTTCGACTCGCAAAAGCTAGTGCAGCGTTCGCAATGCTTTTATTGTTGTTTGTTTACATTTTTGTGTTGCGCGCGCGATTGCAAAATGACGTGACAACTGAGCTATAATAATTGTGATCGTGTCGGCAGATTTGAAACCATAGATAGTGTAGCGGAAGATTTTTCAATGCTAGGTTTTGTTATGTGCATGACCGCATATGTGTACCAGTTAACCACAAACCGATGTCAAATTTATGAATGTTTGTTTACTTTTATCGAACCAACACCACTTGCAATCTATTTAGGCTAGTATCGCATACGAAATAATAGCTACAAACGTTTCATAACGGATTGCCTTGGAATTTGGCGACAGTAGGTATCTTCTGTTACAAATATATTAATTTTATTTTGTCCAACATTATTTCAGCAAAGTTCCTAATTTCATTGCACCTGCGCAATAACATTGATTTGATTGGTGCACGATCGTTGTGGCGCGAATAACATCGGCCAATCACGTGCAAAGTGCTGGTCAAAAGTTGGCCAGTTGCTGGTGGAAGTTAAAGGCCCTTCTACAATGGGCTGGCGGATTGCTGGTCGGTGCCATTCTGAATTCTGATTGGCTTACCTGCTGTGACGTCTGTGCTGGTGCGGGCTAACTTTTAACCCCAATAAATTAACTTTATTTCATCAAACATTTTCTTTTTAAAAAATATGCATCCTTATTTTGTAAAAAAATTTAAATGTGTGCAGACATTTATATTATTATGAGATTATTTCCATAAATACTGTCATAATTGCTGACAAGTAATTACAATTTTGGATTAAAGAAATATAGAACATGTTCTAAATCTTTAAAGAAAACAAGATATTCAAGAATTTGAACGAGAAAATGGCAGCGACTATGACAGCATTCAATGAATTGAATTTAATAAAAATTGAAGGTAGGTAGTTTGAAGAAAAATTTGATAGTGTGAAAGGGCCTTTATTCACGTAGTGAATCAAAGTTTTTAAAACATGGCAGTCAATTATTGTGCAGATGACCTTTGCTCTGTGGTTACACTAATGCTTTCAATGTTGAACCAAGTTTAATTGTAACACTGAGTTGCAATTGTATTTTCCTTGCTTTGTGCTCATTTTATCCTGGTAAATACAGGGCTAATAGTAGCTTGAATTGGAGGACAGAAATTCTTGTATAATTGGTCTGTTCATAGACAAAAAATGAAGGCAGTGTTTGAATTTGCCAGTTAAGGGCCTTTACCTGGCTTCATGCCCTTGAAAAGTACATCCGGGATGTGACGTCACATTGTCGGTGTCCGATTTCACAGTAAGGGCACATAGGCACCCTAAAATCTTCCCTTCAGCAAAGGGCATGAGTTACTTGCTCTTATCAAGCCCTAAGATAGTTTTCAGATGCATACTGTTTGATATAGAATTCCATTTTTTTGACGATGTGGAATAGGTGAATAGTGAAGGACGAGATGACGGAGGTGTACAGTTTACACGTTTCTGGTGGGAAAATCACTCACCCAGTCCAGAAACATACAATACTTACGGTTGCTCAGATGTTGCGGGCCGCTGCTCGCTTTGTCCCTCACGTCTTTGCAATATTGTGTTACATATGGTTGCTAACCGTGGGTGATTCACAGCTGGCCCAATACCACTGTGGTTGCCCATTGTGACACAGATGTTGCTAATGAGACTGCACTAGGTGTGGAGCTGTAGGGCCTCTCCACATGCCAACTAACACTAATTAAATAGTGCATTTTTTAACACTGAAAAAGACAACAAATACTTGCTTAAACTTGTTAGTTGGACTAGCTCCCTATGTGTGGTTACGCAGCGAGAGAGATAACTTCCACTGATTTTCCAAACAAAGTTTATAGCTTTTGTCCTGAGCTGTGAACTGGGGATGCCATCCTGCTGAGAGATAACAATCTACCAGCTTGACATTGACTGAGGGTCAGAGTCGCAGGCATGATCTCATACACCATCCTCCGACGGTGCCTTTTATGAAGGGGGAGGGAAGAAGCCGGACTGTTTTCACAGCTGCGCCCATCAACAAAAAGTGATGGAGAGTAGAGTGCCTGACATGTATGCTGAAATGATAATCTTTCCAAAACCTTAAATAAAAACATAAACACTGAATTAAGAAGATGCTCCTAGACACGTGATGTCGTTGGGGTCTTTGATTAAGTTAGGATGGGTGAAACCTGTGGCCAAGTTGGAAGTCGTTACACAATTGCATTGATGTAATTATAATTACGTTGCTAAAGCACTGGATGCTTGAGGTATTCACAGGGGGGAAAATGTGTGTAAGATTTAGACCATACATAAATGTTAGATTTGGACTGCTTTTGGCGCTCAAACACACTACACCCAAATAACACAAATGACATCAGCTCTTCATAGGCAGCCTAATCAGGATCGATACGATGCCTGGGGATGACTTCAGTCGTGCCACGCCCTGACAGCATAGTGTTACATTGAAACACATGTGCCGGTCGGGGTATCCAAACCACAAGGCCATCCTGGTGTCTCTCACGTAGTCGGATGAAAGTCTCTCACGCGGTGTTAGGCAAAGCAGGTGCCTGCCCAAACACCGATGAGACGTTGCTGATGGCCACTCTCAATGTTCTTGCCATTGGCACAGTGCTCGGCCGGGGCTAAGGATGATGTGACGGCGCAACAAATGGTTACGAGGGTACATGAGGTTCGGCTTACGTCAATTTGTTTGTGTTTGCAACTCTGCACGGCTACGGAAAACACTTGCTAATGTCACGAAGACAAATGAAACTCTCATAGAGTGAAATTTGACACAATGAAACTCGAGGTGGAAACGTACACAGGCATCCAAATTCATAAGCAAATTTACTCATGATGGGAACAAAGACTTGTGATGCAGAAAGGGATCAAGGGCACACTGCACTGAATTTGAACACAGCTAAGTAAACAGATACAAAATGATTTTGTTCGGTGGTTGGGTATACGATATTGTCTGCTTCAAGGGGTTTACACAGTGAGAAAAATTGAGCAGTACATTGAATTAGCACAATAACAATCCTCATACCAAAGTTCAACCAATAGTAAAGCATTTTACAGTGTGTTATTTTAAATAAAAATAGAAGCAGGTTTTTATTAAATAGTATTTTGTAATATACAATTGTTTTTAGGAACAGGCCATCAGAAATAAATCTTGAAAGTTCGTTATTTGAAATAAAATATAAATGTGTGTTCATTTTAAATACATATTGCTCTGTAATTGGATAAACTAATAATTTGGAAATTAATTTTTCAGGTTTTAGATTTTAGATATTTTTCTTCTGTGAAACTTAAGCAGTAAGCAATACCAACTTCATTGTTCATACATTAATTTTAACTAAGGAAAAGGGCAACTGTTTCTAAGTTCTTGTGCAATGTTTAAGTTTGCCATTGTGTAAACAGGTATCGAAAATGCTCACCANCCCTTCACATGGTAGGAGTACCAGTGACAGGCATTCTCAAAATCTAGGAACACATACCGCCTATTCCTTCCCAATTTCTGTTAGTGAAAACAGGTATCGAAAATGCTCACCATCTCTCTGTTGGAAGTTGTATGTGCACGTTAAAATTACACACACTTCGCAGGAGCTCACATTCAAGTAGCAAAAATTGTATCTTCAAAATAATGCAGTACTTATAATTTTCAAGTAGAAAAACCAAAAACTTTGTTTTACTGTACTTACTTGTATGCTGCATTACTAAATAAAGCACCTTATAACGATTAATAAAATTGTACAAAAATTTGTCTCTTATCCTTTCTTTAATAATAATTTTTTTTTTTTGCATTTCAACATTGCATTTCAACATTGCATTTCTCTGCAAAACCAGTCACTTGATATAAAAGGAAAACATGAAGTTATTACAATACATTATCTGACATTTATACTTACAGTAGTTAAAAACAATAAATAATAATGATGTAGAACAAGACTTCAGGAGCAGGGAGAATGGGTCACCGTTGAAGTCAGTTAGGAGGCTATTCCTGTAGGAGTGGTGATTTAAGGCTAGAGAACATGAGATGTGGATGGGTGGTGGGCTGTTCGCCCACGTGGCTTCCCCTGAAGCATCCACTGGTTGCAGAGTGGTTATTTTCATGTTTTTTTAAAGAGAAATGTACAATAAATTAATGTCAGTGTGTTGATGTATGATCCTAGTGTTTAAAATAGTAGTAGTGCCAGAAAGAAGCAGAGGTGTGGTAGAGAATAACAAGGAACATTTAGGCAAAGGGATCGAGTGTTTATATATGAATCAATNTAAAGAGAAATGTACAATAAATTAATGTCAGTGTGTTGATGTATGATCCTAGTGTTTAAAATAGTAGTAGTGCTAGAAAGAAGCAGAGGTGTGGTAGAGAATAACAAGGAACATTTAGGCAAAGGGATCGAGTGTTTATATATGAATCAATATTGTCTATCATGCACAGGATTGTTTAAGAGTAGTTANATATTGTCTATCATGCACAGGATTGTTTAAGAGTAGTTAAGAAGTGAGAGGAAGAGTATAGAGGGATAAAGTAAATATAGCAGTACAGTGTGAGGAAGGTTTTAAGGAGAGAAAAGTAAAGTTACAATGAACGAAATACAGATTTATAAAGACTTGAGAAACAATAAAAGTAATTTTTTTGTTTATGTAGTGTTATTAAGAATATTAAAAATAATGTGATGTAAAGAACATCTAACTGTAATAAGTAGTATCATCTTATGTATTTTAATCACATGTCTGGTAATTGCCCCCGCATGAGACAGAAGCCAGCCACGAAGTCCAACGCTGCCCCTAAGCTCGCGGGAGCAACGCAACCCACACACAAGGAAAACAGCACTTTTAGCCTCCCTCAAGAGAATGTGGCCTGCGCTGCTAAGAGAGGAGCTCTAGCCCAAAGATACCTAACCAGCGGAAGGGAGCCGAAGGACCCGCAGCCGGCCATCTATATACCCCAGCGTGCAGCCCCAAGATGTCAGTTGTATACTCCGCAGCTCGCTCCACCACCTCGTGTGCTGGAGATCTCTGCCTACCGCTTTCCTCACGAGATATTAGCAGCCTACCAGAAGTCTTCCAGACCTTCGCCCAGCGACTCCCGAAGAAATCTTTGACCTCCCTTACACTCACTACCACTTTGGTAGTGAACCCTGAATCCCTTCTGGACAACAGTATAAATTAGTTAGGGTCAGTTGTTGTTATAGCTATCAAGCCATATCTTCTCTTATTTAGTTTTGCACCAGATCCCCTTCACTAGTTTACCACAGCTTACTTCCACCGGTTTCAGTTCAACTGATAGCTACGAGATAGTAGAGGCCACCGTGTCTATTCCTCTGGGAAATAAACACATATTCTTACCTAACCCCAGTACTTATTCTAGGGTGATTGTGACTTCTATCTTCGTAGACGTCAAACCTACCAAGGAGAAGCAGGAGACTGCGTCTTGAAACCACTTTGCCGAAACTAGTGTAGGACTGCGGGCCACCCTTAACCGGGCGCACGTACGTCATAAAACATAACCCAGTAGACAGCCACCCATACTGTTGACCAGGTACGCAAAGGTACCTGGTGTGCATGTATGGCAGAGTCTCGACCACTAGGAACTCATGCAACGAAGCAGCTAAGACATCCAGATCAGCGAACCCACTCGATCCACCGGGTTGAACTTCGTTGGTTGGAGTGACAGGACTGATTCTGGGTGGCCTAACCCATTCTGGTAACATTCTTAGCCAGGGAACTGGTCGCCTACTCCTCCTTTGTGTGGTAGACCGTAGTACCTTCCCATATGCCCTTCACTCATAGAAGTGGTGCAAGGTAGCTATAGCTGCAGGCAATCACGAAGAAAATGGAACCTGAGCTCTCTTTGTTATCTCTAGGAGGGCAGCTACTGTCTCTAAACCTAGTCAGTTGTTCTGCAACCCATTGCCATCTGCCCTCAGCAGCCCCTCCCAGTTCCCCCTAGCTTTTACAGCCACCCCAGAAAATCGCCAGAAAGCTGCACCCACTCGTAGTGCGCATTCGACAGGCCTGCGAGGAGCAGCAGCAGCTGAGCCAGGATCTACCCCGGGTGAAGCCTACTGCAGGTAAAAAGTGCACCTTTGTCCAAACCATCAGTGTGTAGAGCCATTATCATCACATCTGACTTCGTGCCCTGTTGAAGGGCTACACGCCCCACCCTATACCGCAGCAGGGTGATCAATAGACGGCAGATAATCCAAACTCCCCCTCAGTGACTTTAGCAAGTGCCTCTGTCCGGCACCGAAGGAACCTGTATCGGACGGTGACTTCACTGCCATTTTAAACCAATGTCACCATGTATATACTTTACACTTTCTAACTTTGATACCTCAACTAGTTGAAATATAGTGGGTTTGGCGTCTTTCTCTATCCCTTCCTCCTTAGAGCTGGAAAGCTGGTGCTCCTGTGACAGCAACATCTTGTGGATATAACTGACCTGGTAGCCAGCTCTATCATTTCTGAGATGCTTTCGGCATGGCTGGTTTCAGAGTAGGACCTGTTGAGGCCCTGACTTATGCAAAACAAATAGCAGTGGAATAGTAAGTTGAAAATGGAGCTGCCAGATGGCTATACTGGAATGGCTGGCTGAGGTTTGGGAAGCGTTGTAGGCAGCAGGAAAATAGCAAGGGGAACAGTAAAACACCCCAGCAGGTATCCCTCAGTAATGACAGATCCTGTGTGCCGATTCCATTTGGTGATCTCAGCTGCAGTAGTGTCTCATGGCCTCCTCACATAGTGTGGTGTACACCTGGGCTGCCAGGGCTTATCCCTGCAGTGCACCTGTCTTGGGCAACTGCAATCTTGGCTGCCTTCTGCCTTCCAGCCATCCAGATGAGACAGCATTCGAAAGATACGAAGAGAGTTGGGAGCAGCAGATGCTCAGTTAGGCATAGGCACAACAGTAACTAAACAATACGGCGTATGATTGGGGTGATCTAGGCAAGCCCCCTGGAGAGCCGGAATCTCTCTCACAGTGCCAGTATCCATAGTGATATTGTGTCTCCTTCCCAGGTAGTCAGGTAGAACAGCATTACCGCTAGCTTGCCAAGTTCCTGTGGGCAGGTTCACGAGTTCGTTTCACTATCAACGACACCTCCACTTTCCTTCCGAGGAGCATACAAGAGGGGACGATCTACCGTCGTCAAAGTGCTCAACAGTTATGAACACAGAGACTCCCGCACTTCATCTTCGTGGTGACCAGCAAAAGCAACACTACCACCAGTATCCCTGTTCCCAGCAATGAGATGTGAGTGCTGGAAATAAAAACAAGCCTCGAAGGGCAAGGGGTGAGGGTCGTGCTTAGACCTAGAACTACTGTTGGGCTGAAAAGGGTTAAAGCAGGATGAGGCATCTTAAGCACAGCAAGATGAGAGTAAGAAATGTGAGTGGGTGATTGGCAGGTAAGGTCACATGTGTACACCCAGCCTTTACCATGACAGTTACCAAAGGGCAGGCCATAGTTTGTCAAGGAATGATGCGGGCATTTGACTGGAGCATGCAGGGTGAGGGTGACATCTCTGTAGCAGATGGCGTAACACAGACCATCACAAGAA
>NQII01002316.1:272190-375406 GCA_002778355.1 Clitarchus hookeri
TTACAAAAGTATGGTAGCGTAACGGAGGCTGCAGTGTAAGTTTGAAGTGAAGAGCAGGTGAAATAGCACAGCAAGCGTACTTGAGTTGTGGCTGGGATACAGGCTGGGAAACAAATGAGGTTTTACAGCTGTGTGGCTAGTTATGTAGCTGTTGGGAGGGGGGTGAGCAAGCAAGGAGAGGCTGCGGAGGGGTGATAGCCAGCTATCCCAACTGCACGGCCAGGATGTGCTTGTGAGACTTCTTGGGGCAGCGTGACGAAAAGGTGGAAAGCAGACACTTGCCCTTGGTGTTTTGCAGGTTGCCTGCATCTAGGTGGTATGGCAGACAAGGGGGTGCTGGCTGGATAACCTTGTGACAAGAAATTACAGTAGTGGAAAAGGGGGAATGAGGAGGGGGGGATGGGGTGGAAGATACAGAGAATAGTGACCCCACGTCTGTGATGCATCAACTTTTTTACAGTTACACTTCTCGTTTCACTTTCTCCCAACTGAACCCTTTCACTGAATTTTGCCATTTATGATGTTAAATACTCACATGTTTTAACTGAGTTATAAAGATGCCTTAAGCTTGAAATGGTGAGCAGTTTAACTTATGACCTGGTGTGTCACTGACCATGCTATGTGTTTTCTGTATTTATATTTCCATATTTCAAGGAGCAATACTTTGAAATTATGCACAAAGCTTTCATCTTTTCATATAATCTTATAATGGACAAGACAATAAAATTATGACACAATATAAAAATAAATTGGAATTACAAAACTGTTTTTGCACTTGAAATTAAAATTATCAACATTTCCTTGGCCATGGATGTTTTTTTTATATATTGTAAGATGAAATAAGTTATTATGTTGTGAGTTTCAGTCACAAAGTTTATTCATAGTCATTAACTTACTTTAAACAGAAATAATTCCACAAGACTATGTTGAATAGCACTGGTGATTCCAGTTGTAATGATCCAGTTTATAATAATTTAATAGGAATATTTGGTTAATTTTCTTTCTTTTTTTACAATGAATTATAATTGCATATCAGAATTTTAAGTTTTGACTGTGTTAGAATGATTATCTGTCATGGGTTTGCTTTTTCTGAAATTGCAGTTTAGGTTGTGTCAGTATTTGGAGATAAAAGCTTTAACCACTTTTGTAGACATTTTTTCTTACGAGAATGTTCTGGAAATTAGATTATATTTACTAGGACGCAATTCTGCATGGTGTGGAAAAGTGGTTGCGACGGGGGTCGCGCGGTATTCCGAAGGGATTCCGTGCCACGCCATGCCCTTATTTGATTAGTTTTTGGGACCCTGATGTGAGGAGTGGGGATAGAGCTCGTGGCGACTTTAGCCCCGAGCGCCTGCCTCCCACTAACAGTCAACAACCAGCTCTTAGAGAAGACATATTGAGCGTGGCAAATTTCGCCCATACCGGCCAGCACCCGTGACTTCTACTTTTTTTTGAACTTCAATTTTCGGACAACCTTTTTCCAACTAAGTTATTTCCGCTGGTGTGGGAGGTTGCTAGGGTGCCAGAAGGGAACTGACGTCCCTACTGACTTCGTAATTTTCTCTTACGATGCGAGTTTTGAGTGACATGAATAATGAATGAACTAGTGCTGCGCTGTTCTTTGCTCGTTTGTCTCAAGCTGACTGTTCGGGACTGCATTAATGTAAGATTGTAAAGGGTTTATTTTGAACTTGAAATAAAAATACAGAGGAAATAATCTGAGACTTGAATTTTATATTTTATTTTTACCATGGCGCCTTTATTTAAGTTTCACATCTCTACCAAGTGAGTAAAACCGAGCTGTGGTTTCCACTTGCCAATTCTGACGCCTGTGACATTACACAGTTCTCCAAATAGTTTGTAACATCTTCCCTCATAAAAATGTTGTGTGTGTCAACAAATTCAAAATACAAGTCCACATAAACATGTTTTTTCCTTCTGCCTAAATTAGAGACATAAACCATAAGAAGTTGTGATAAACATTCACTGACAACTATGATAAAACATTATACCCCAAATTTTTTTAAAATAAATTATATAAAATGTTTTTTATGAACCAACATGATGTCATTTCCTGATGTAGAACTACATTTAGTTGTCTATGCTGCAGTACCTAGTTAATGCTGGTAGGTAACTTTCCAAACACATTCAACAACAAATTATGACTAGTAATGTGCTGTAAATTTTGGTAATGGTACATAGTGGTAGGGACATTTGTTAGTATAAAATGTAGTTCATATAGGAAATATAGACTATAATGAAATATAGCTACTAACAGATGATTTATAACACTTCAAAGATCTTGCACAACATTCAAACTTACTACAGTGAATCTCACAGACAAAAGTAATATATTTTGGAATATAAATACAAATTTATTACTAACACAGGTAACTGTAACTCTAGGCTAATTAGTAGTATAAAAAATAAAATAAAGAATTTAACTTCATGAATATTTTTTTAGTTCTGTACATGTTTTGACAATATAAAGTACAAATTGTATACATTGATAGTTAACATTCAACATCATCATGAATTTGTTCGTTCTGTAATTTATGACATCCATTGAAAACAGTTTTATAATTCCACAATGTCTACTCATTGCTGCTTCCTTTAAGGGGCCTCTGTACAAAAATTTTTAAATGCCTCAAGGTCACATCTGGTTAAGCATTGCGATGGTGTGTTATTCTTTTTCCTCAAAATTTTTACCAATGACTACAGGGTTTCAATACAGCGATCTCTTCAGAAAAGATACAACATTGGCGCTATAGTATAAAACACTGTTTTACAGAAGAATAAATATTGTAAACAGAGGGATACTTACATACATTTTTACTGACTTTGACACTTTCCAATGACCACATTTATGTCTCAGTAACCAAATTTATGAAATTGCAACAAAATATTGACTTTAATTTCTGTCCTGAAAAAAAGATTTACATAAAATTTTTTTTTTTTTTTTTTTTTTCAAAATTGTAATAGACACAATGGCTTACAATGAGACCCATATCACAACTGGGGAAGCCCCTTAAAGTTGATCTGTTCTATCCTTAGTAATGGGTATAGGGAAGAAAGAGTTAACAACTCAACATAATGGTACACGTGTGAAAAATGAAAGAGGGCACACTGATGGTATAAAATAGTGTACACTCCAAAGTCTCAGTTTTTTATATTTGGCTGCTTGCTTCCTTCAAGGAATGGTGATGTCTGTGTAGGCAATGTCTACGTGAGCGAGGAAATGGTGCTCTTGGAACAAAACTTGTATCAACAGACAACATTACTGCAGTCTATTGTAATATTATTTGATATACATTTTATACTGCTTTAAAGTTAAAAGCACCAACTTCATAAACGTAATTTATATTTTTGTAGGAAAATAATTTTTTTTTTTGGTACTATGTAATATAAACCATCTTAAATCACATTTACAACTTTCTTCTTGCAACTGTGCACATTATTGACTAACAGATCAGCAGACCTTACAGGTGACAAATAGCATCTCTAACACTTTATTTGTGCTGTTGTGGTATGCAATATTGTAATGCATAAATAAAAATTGCAATGGTAGAATACTGTAATTTTTAGTTTTACAAGGACTAATTTTACATATGTATACCATTTGGTCCAAAATAATTATTGTTTTTGCAGTTCTATTTATAATTGGTCACCTCTAATGCATAACTGTAAAATCTATTGATATATCTTTTAGGAAAGTTTCATTCCGGTATTCCGGTTCTGTACATCTACACTTAAATTTCTGTTGTTGGTTTGTGTAAAGATCTGAACTATGTTAAAAGATCTTTCCATTATAATCTCTATATCATATATCAGATTTTCGAACTCGAGAGTCAAGTTTTTACTGGTTCATTCAGGACCATTAATCACCAGAAAAAAAAAAATTAGGAAAGGTTTCTTCCAGGTTACTCTTAGTTATACTATACAGTATTAGGAATGTCCGTGGGGTAAAACATTTTATGGGTAATTATCCAGAGTAGCGGCTTTTCTGAAGGAAACGTCCTAGACCAACAAAAGTAGCACTAATGGGTTCTGCACAGCCTACGTTGTTCATATTCAGGAGGGCGTAATGTTAAAATAAGTAGAAAGTATTAAATAAAATAGTTAAAAGTACGAACAGCCCGCTGCTTTGTTTACGTCGGACACCATGATTTTTGGTGAAGTAATGCATTAGTAACGTGAACGAATGCGCATCGTGCAATCACCTTACTGGCTGTGATCTGTAGACGTCATCACACAATTTTATGTGGAAGTCGAGATGCTATTAGTTGCATTTGAGACACGAGACAGTGCGGTTGTGTAGTTGCGCGGGCGTGAGTTGTGACGTCCAAATCCAACCGTGCGAAGGCTTGTGATTTAAGAATGGAGGGTGCAAGAACAAGTACTTCTGTGAGTAATATTTGCCTATGTGGTGGGTGTTACGCGGATGTTTTAGTAGATTGTGGTGTTTTGTCGATTGAGGTAAGATGCACGGCAGTTGAATGGGTTGAGGACAATGGAATTGTACTCACCGCCTACCTAGGTGAGTTGATTCATAGACTTCCGCTGTGTTTAACTGTTACATTAAAAGCCTAAAAATCCTAGGTTAGATTAACATTCTAAAATCCTAGGTTAGTTTAAAAATGTAAAATAGTGATTCACTCATCGTGGGGTTAGGTTCTGTTAGGTGGGCACATATTACAAAATTAGTCGGACGTTAATGCCCCTAGTATAGTCGTGTTTTGCGTAATTAGTACAGTGGAAATACGCCACTTTTCAGGTTTTTTTTGTTACAGAAAAGCCATTACTCTGGATAATTACCCATGTTATGTCCTACCCACGTATCCAAATACAGTATGTCATCACAGACTGGAACCATCCTTCCATACTCGACCACAGTGATACCCAAGTGCTAATCCTGAATGCACTGTTTCTGGAAGTTCGCAACTGGCTGCACTGAAACCCTGTTCCAATGAAACCCAAGTCCATTGGCATGCCATAGGTGCAGCCTTATCCATTTTGAACTGAAAGTACCCTAGTAGTCATACCAGCTCTGTCAGGTCACAACCATCCAGATGTTGAGGTGTCAAGCCACAAGGCTAGTGCCACATGCATGCGAAGATAACCACAACTTACAGAAGTGAGCCGACTTTCACAGTGTTTGGTGAGTCAAGTTTTACTGGATGCTCGAACTCTAGGATGAACTGAGAAAAACGTTGTGTTCGTTAATATTTAAATACAATTCAAGAATAGTGGTAAAATTAAAAATATTTTACAGTTATACATTTGCGAATTGTGAAGTCATTTTTCCCAGAAAAGAGACTAAAATATGGTATCACCCGCTGTGTAGTACCGTATTCACCCAAATATAAGACTATATTTTGTTTCAAATTTCACTTTCAAAAATTTAGGGGTCGTCTTATTTTCGCAACACAAAAAATTGAGGTTACAATTTATGCATAGGTAATATTAATAGCACTTGTTTCATGGTTTCCAAAGAAATATTCTAATCTTTCGAAAAACACAAGTTTGGTTAATATTATCAAAATAAGTAAAACACAAATCACAGCAAAAAGTGAGGTTAACTTCAATTTCAGTCACATTTTTCTTCCAATAGGCTCTGTTACTGGTCTTTAATCCAGGCGTGCAGATATTTCTAATTATTGTGAAATCACCGCCAAAATATTGGTACAAGTATTAAAAATGCGTAAATGGGTCAACGGAGTACATTACACTACAGGCGGGTATGTTTGTTTATGTTGCGTTTGCCAAAGATACAATCGTAACATGGCGGTAAACGAAACATGTTGTGATCTAGAGCAGCTACGTGATCACCAAAGTGGTGTCATACAGGATGCGGCAACATAACTCCTTTTTTTGAAATTTGCGCCAGGCAGGTGGTGGGGGGCGTAGCGGAGTGGGAATGGTCTCATCAGGTAGGCGTGGTCTCATCAGGTAGGCGTGGTCCTAAAGTTTGTTCCCCTCCCCGGTCAGTTTCCAGCATGCGTTGGAACAGTGTGGAGCGTGCGTTTGCCGTCGAGGCGTACTTTTAGAACGGATGTTTTGTTATCGCAGCGCGCCTTCCGAAATCACTTCAGACAGGAAATCAATTGTTACATGGGTCGCTACGTTCAGACAAACCGTGAGTGCGACAAGACAAAGAACTGGAGTCCCTCGGCCAATCAGATCGCCTGAGAACATTGAGGCAGTGAGAGCTTCAATGTTGCGATCCCCACGGCGTTCTGCTCGCAAACACGTGTCTGCCCTTGGGATTTCCGATCGTTCCTTGAGGCAAATTCTTCACAGTGACCTTCATTACCATCCATACAAGTTAGAGACTGTCCAGGAACTCTTTGAATGCAACTTCAATTCTCGGAGGAACGCATGTGAGGCACTTCTCGAAAACGTTCCTGAGGATGCAATTGTTTTTTTCAGTGATGAAGCCCATTTTCACTTGAGTGGGTTTGTTAAAAAACAGAACATGCGCTACTGGAGCGACACCAATCCCCGAGAATTGCACCAAAGGCCTTTCTTTGCATTCACCTAAAGTTACAGTGTGGTGTGCAATTTCCTCATGTGGGATTGTTGGTCCCTAGTTTTTTTGAACAAAATGAGGTCACAGTTACAGTGAATTCAGAATGGCATGTAAACATGTTGGAGGACTTTTTTTTTCTACGACTTGATGAATTGGATCTTGGAGACATTTGGTTCCAACAGGATGGAGCAACGGCTCACACTTCAAGGGCATAAATGGTTGTTTTGAGGGAACACTTCCCGGAGCGCCTCATCTCAATTAGGGGCGATTTTGAGTGGCCAGCTCGGTCTCCCGATTTGACCCCTTGCGATTATTTTTTGAGGGGTTTTTTGAAAATCCGCGTTTATGTCAACCGCCCAAGGCCACTTCAACACCTAAAGCCCAACATCCGGGCAGAAATTGCCAATATACCCGCTGATATGCTGGTGAGGGTCATGGCGAACACCAGAAATCGGTTTATTCAGTGTATGGGCAATGCGAGGTGTCACGTACCAGATATGATTTTCAAAACTACGTAGAAAAAAACTTTAAATATGAACCTACATTATAAAAATAAAATTGAAAAATTTCTGATTCATATAATGAGTTTTATTTCGTTTTGAAAAAAGGAAGTTATGTTGCCGCAACGTGTATCTGTGAATGCGAGTGATCAAAGTTGTTTGATGACCAACTGTAGCGCTGACGTTCAACATTCCCAGAGTGAATACGTTTGGGGTTGTGAGTACGAGATAGTAGCTGTATCTATGACTTCTAATTTATTTTCCCGTACATTGTTTACTCTTGGTCGAAGCTGTTTTAGGGTTTTGTATTGAACGTATTGGCGAGTGCCCACATTGGAAAAAAAATTTTACTGGCATCGCAACTGGTAATTATCAAGTTTAGTAACTTTTCTGTAAAAAAAAAAAAAAAAAAAAAAACCCCGGAAAATGATATATTTCCACTCTACTATGACGCAGAACACGAATATACTAGGGAATTAACGTCCGACTAATTTCGTAATATGTGCCCACTTAACCTAACAGAACCTAACCTCACGATAAGTGAATCAAACTAACCTAGGATTGTAGGGTTTTACACTAACCTAGGTTTTTTTAGGGTTTTAAACTAACGTAAGAGTTTAGGGGTTTAAACTAACGTAGGAAGTTAGAGTTTTAAACTAACCTACAAAATTAGGATTTTAGGAAATTAAAGGAACCGTAAAACACACCGGAAGAATATAAATTAACTCACCTAGGTAGGCGGCGGGTCCTCGGCCAATTCAACCTTACCTCACTCGACGAAACACCATGATCTACTAAAACGCCACATAGGCAAATATTACGCACTGAAGCACTCGTTCATAGGCGAATATAACGCACAGAAGCACTTGTTCTTGCTTTCTCCGTTTTTAAATCCGTTGGATTAAGACGTCACAACTCACCCCGGCAATGACACAACAGCTACTGAGTTGTTCAAAAATGTCCGTTAAAATGACATGTGATGCATCACCGTGACGTAACAATACCCGCAAGTCAATCAGGTGATGGCAGGAATCATGGCGTCCAACGCAAACAAAGCGGCAAACTGCTCGTACTTTTAACTATTTAATTTAATACATTCTACTTATTTTAACATGACGCCCTCCTGAATATTAACAAGGTAAGCTGTGCAGAATCCATTAATGCTACATTCGTTTATCTAGGACGTTTCCTTCAGAAAAGTCACTGAACTTAATAACTACGCAATTGTGCTCCAGCCAGGTATTTTTCCGTTACTGAAGCAAATGTGAGGATCATTCTACTGGGGAGTCTCATTCAAATGATGAATAATAGACACAGAGCAGTTTTTTTTAATACTGCATTCTTTTCTATTTCTTGTAGTTTACTTATATTAAAAATGATTTTCATGTGATATTTGACTTTTGAGTTTTTTTTTATTATAATGGCCTGTCAATAAGAATTCGTGGGAAAATTGAATTTTTCCCATTAGCAAAGAGCAAATGTAGGAGGTCGTCTTATATTTGGGTGAATGCGGTACTTGGTCGGGACACATCATCACTACAACTTTAGACTATATAAAGGTGAACCAAGAAAAGTACCTATACACACTGTAAAGAGGTGTAACACTGCTTTACATCCAAAAAAATATGAGATTTGTCTAGAAGTTTAGAACAAAATATCTGGAAAATATAACTTTTGGGTTGAGTTCGTGCAGATACTGAAATTATTACTGTACTAAATACTGTGTACCACTGAATTACTTTTTATTTGACATCATGCAAAAAGTAACAAATTTATAAAAAAAATTCATTTAAAGCAAATTGTACTGCTCTTCATTTGGGATAAATTGTACAATATGGGCAGAAATGTTTTACAGGTGTTGTAATCAACAAGCATGCTCAGTTCCAAAAAAATTACAAGCTCTCGTAGTAAACAAGCATTCTTCTTTTTTATCATCGTTGACTAATATTTCCACATAACACATAAAAATAGTTGAGGCAAGTGATGAGATTGGCAAATTATATGACCCTCCAGCATCCTGGACCAGATCAGCAGTAAGTGACGGACGTCACAACACGTTGCACGAAGTGAGGCCTCCGGAAGGGGTCAAGTAAACAGGAACAAACCATAGGCATGTGGCACGTGGCCACCCCCGGGCACCTCCCTCACCTCTGGTCGCTGCCATCCTGCTGCAGGGAGGCTCCAGACACCTTGCGGGACATTGGCTGCCAGTCGCCACTGACGGCAGGCGTCTGTGGTGCAGATGCTGGCTGCAGTGCGGCCAACAGCACGGAGCTACTGCGTGCTGCAGACAGCTGTCTCATGCTGCCCTGCGTCCACGCGTTGCCTGCAGAGTGTGATGGCTGGTGGCCGCCGCATGCTCGCGTCGTGTTGCGTCTTGTGTGGCTTGGGGTCGAGCGTCCCAGTACACGCATGCTGCTGAAGTTGGCCAGCCTGCCCAAGCTGCCCCCATCCACACCCTTCTGCTGCGAGTGCGTCCGACTGATCACGCTGCCACCTGCTGCAGTAATATCCACGTGTGTTCACCACTTCACATTATAAAATAATTTGTACATTCAAATTTAAATTTAAATTTTATAATAGATTTTATTATTTTATACTATCTATTATATATATTATATTTTTAAATATTAATTTATACCATTCTGCAGTGCTAGCATAGTTAAATTGCACAATAGCGACGTGAAAACAAATAATGAGTAACAAGGCAAGCTGTGCTACTGGGTCATCCTTTCAACACTATTATTTTAGAACAATTTTGGTTGTGTTTACTAAAGAAAATAATGCAGAGTAATATCTGCTAAAACATAAACATGTTTATACTATTTTTACATTTTTTAAAAATGTTTTAATTTCTTAATTTTAAAAAATTAGGTAAGTTTGAATAGTCAGAAATTTATTTTATATCAAGGTGAATCAAGATTGTAAAAATTAATAACCTTACATAAAAATTAAACAATACAGTCCATAAAAAGTAGTCTGCGGTAATTGTTTCAAGTTCTATGCACTAACGCCACCTGCTGTTACAATAAATTTCTCACCAGTAATTTAAGAGTATAAAAAAATCAGTTCTTATTTGCATTGTTTTGTTTGCAAAATTAGGGATTTGGACAGGGTGAGTACAAGTGGGATGCATTGTTCCTGTGTTAGTATTCCGCAAACCTTGGTAGCTGTGAATGGTTGAGCTTCTGTAATGTGAGAAATGAAAAGGTAATACAATTTATTCAAGCCTAATTTATTCACAACTGTGAATAATGTTTCTAAGGGTGTACATACCCATAATCAGTTAATAAGTGGCTGAGTTGCATAAATTGTTACCGCTGCTAAAAGGGAAAATTCTTTGCTTTAGCTACTTGCATTAAATAAGGGAATTATTATTATATCAGTGGAACTGTGCAAAATGAGGGACCATTTGCAATCAGGTAACGCCTGTTGGCTGGATGTTACTGCGTTAATGGAAGTTTTGAGGGGCAGTGAAAAACATTGGTAGGAGGGTTTGGAGTTGGATACCAGACTAGGCGCCAGACATCGTCTGCAGGCAGTGTCGATTGTTACTGATGATGATCTCATGGTACGGTAGGTCGTTCGCCCAGACGTACGCAATCCCTAGGTGAAATTATTGTATGAGCCCCTCTGCACAGGAAAACCAGGTGTTCCTCACGTCTGATACTTCAGTCAGAATGAAGTGGGCCTATGCAGATTGACCCACACGCCTTTTACTGACAAAAACTCGGTGTTGAGCATGCTAGTTATTAAGGTAGATTACGTGACATTACAGTGAAGGCAGGTTGTAGGGGACCCGGACCCCAAAACGCCCAAAGGCAGTGCTTGAAATGAATTGAAACAAACATGAACCCTTGCATAAAAATGAATGAAATAAATACGTAATATTCCCTAGTACATAAATAATTACAATTTAAGAGTGGGTGGTGTGAAATGTGGGTGAAACAACCGAGATGAAAAAAACACTTAAATTTGAGAATGAAGATAATTAAACTCTAAAACGCTTGTAGGGGCGTCCTTAAACGTCTACATGCTTTGTGTCTCTCTCTTTCCCTTGCATTAATTAAAAATTGTATTGCCCTACAATTTTCCCGCATGGTCCGTCGTAACGTACTCCAGCCCGCCGGGTGGGGGGAGGGGGATATGACGTTGCGTTGCCCTGTACTTTCTACTTTTGTGTCGGCACTCGTGTTGCACTGTTGATATACTGGTGCGGTGGATGCGGGGCATGGCAAACGGTCTGGAGGGCAGGACGCCGTCGTATGTCAAACGCCCCCCTCCTGCTGAGACCATTTGGGCCGCACATCTTCAGACGCCGCAGGGACAGGACGTGGTCCCACAACGTGTTGGGGCCGCAAGGCGTATGGGACCTTTGCTGTAAAATGATGAATGATGTAGCCACGAATGTAACACATACACGTGTCCTGAATGCACTGCCTGATATGTTGGTTAGTAGCTCATGATAGAGAAATTTTACAAGGTGGATTGGTAGCATTGGGACCAGCTGTTGTGAGAAGACAGGCACGGGAAAGTAGGTGGCAAGTGGCGGTATGTAAGGGGAAAATGGTAGGAGAGGGAGAGGTACTGAAGTCAAGGCCAGCTGGCAGGGTGTGGAATGAGCGAGCAGCGCTGCTTTATTTAAATCTGCCACGTGTGTGCTGATAGCATGCGATAGTTGCGGTGCAGTGTTGGCCGCTGCTGTACATTGCCAGCACGTGAATTTGCAGTCTTGTACTGTCAGTCTCTCGCCAGGATGCAAACATTGCCCATGTACATGTACTGCACACACCCTGCATTTCAACATGTCATTACTTTCGCCCTCTGGACCCACTGGGCAGTGACATTGCATTGGTTGACAGTCTGTTAATAAATATTTGCACACTGTAGAAGTGTTTAATTGATTGTTATTGCTGTGGCACTGTGAGCACTGAACGTTCCGGTTTTGTACGGTTGCGAGTTTGATTGCGGTTAGGCATGTTGAATGGTAATACTGTGGGTACAAAGTACACTGGAGAGTAGGAATACCTTAACCAGTGTACAGTAAACTGGCACACAAAATTTGGTGATTAGGAGCTGAACGTTTGAATTTTGTTGACTGGTTTTGTCCACGCCTTAAATTTTGCACTGGCTTTGAATTTGGTTCATCGTATTGGAGCTGTCCATGTGTTCGCGGCGTGGTTGCTTCAATATGTTGTGCCTAATTCGTACAATTACATGCTGTGGAGTAGGGCACAAGCATTGCCAACACAGAGGCGTCAGGACGCCTACAGGTGTCAGGCCAGCCATTGTTGTGGTATGACGCGCTGCCCTGCCGTGCACTTTCTACTTTCGTTTCGGCACTCCCGTGCACTGTTGATACACTGGTGCTGTGGATATGCAATATGGCAAACTGCCTGGAGGGCAGGACGCTGTCCTGTGTCATGTGTGTTGTGTTATATTCTACCAGTGGCAGATCCAGAAACATTTTTGCGAGAAGGAATGGGGCTCAGTTGAGAGCAGTTTTTTCTTAAATATAACATTCCATATTTTCCTAAAATAATGTAAGATGTATTAATATTTTACATGTGGTTAGTACCTAATGTGCAACTATTTTTTTTGAGGAGTCTTTTTTATTACTCTTACAGCTTTTCAGCTTCAGTAAAACTCCTTTACGAATTTTTGGAACGGACTGAAAAATTTAGTATTATTAGAAAGGAAAATTTTTAAAAATTTCTAAAGAGTGTCAAATTATGACGAATGGAATTAAAAACAAATAGAGGATTCCAGATTTGAAGATTATCAGCTGGGAATAAAATTCATTTAACAACAAAATAACTTGATTTATAGAATTAATGTTACAACATTTTTTTGTCTTTTAATTCAACCGTAGGCAATTTTTCATCTGAAAACTTTGTAAACCAAATACTTTTTTTTATTATAATTTTTACTATCCATTTTTTAAAAACAAATTGTTTATGTAAATATGTTTTAAAATCTTCCAGTCCAAACATTTTTTATTTTATTCAACATTTAAAACTTTAAGATGATTGTATTATAAATTTATAGTATAATTAAATTCTTTGCTCAAAGGATTAATTTTTATTTATATAGAAGTACCGGCTTTCTCTCCATGGCTTTGCGTGCGTGTGCTACTTGAATCAGCCACTAATTTACTTTAACAAAGGATGTCTTTGTGCGCCATATCAGAGGTTCTTCCCTCAGGTGCTAGGATTACTAGTTGCTACACACAGCAGGCCACATAGAGCTGCCCGTGTGAGAAGCAGTGCTCCTTCAAATCTCTTCCTGCTACCTTATAAAGGTATCTATGATCATAGCAAAACAGACCTTGAAGGGGAATTGCAGCCTCTTAAATCCGAAAGGATACTCGGACGGAATGATTGGCAGGTGCACTATGAAAGCTCATCACCCGTGTATATCCAGTGAAGAATTTGAACTCCATTACTTCTTTTTGCCAAGCCTTCAATTCGAGCCTGGCCCTATTATAGCATTTTGGCAGTAACATTAATGGAACCCCAACTTTGAGGAGAAATTTGTGTGGTGATAGACCAGGAGGGTAGATGCTGTGATTAACTCCTCAGAGTAATGGATTTCATCATCCATCTTTATAACTGTGTCCACAGATGTGTACTTCATTTCTACCCCTTTGAACAACTTAAGCAAAGTATGGTGATGATTTATTACATTGTTTTTGTTAACATCGCTCAATGCTTGTAAGTCATCTATGGTATTATATTTTTTTTACTATTTGTTGCTTCATTAAAAAATAATAGAGTAAAGATTGGATAACCTTATTTCCATCTGAGCTTTTATAATATTAATGTTACTGGAATATATTTAAGTTACGGAAAATATTAGTTTCATGAACAAAAGCTCTTATATATTGGAAAAATAAATATAAATAAATGTCCTTGCTACTGTTATAACATGTGATTTTGACACAGTTCTGAAGGCAATTTACAAGTTTATAGTTCTGACAGTTATTTTTAAAAAGAACTCAATTAAATGTTGCAACACAATGGGCACTATATCCCAATTCACTCTTCATCGAGAATGTCATAAGAAATTATTAACCTTGGTATAAAATGTGATTTAAACCTGCATATAGAACCTTGTAAGAAAAATAACATAGCACAATATATTTCACTAACTGCACAGTCTAAGAAAATAAGCTATTTTATTGACCCTGCTCAGTTCTGGCAACATTTTTCTGCGACTGTAAGGGTAATGAAACATTTTTTTCTCATTAAGAGACTGCTTTCATTTCTATTTATACTTTTTTAGTTTGGCAAGTCATTACAAAACATGTTGGTGTGAAGGTTACAAGCATGGAAATGATGTAATGTAGGTAACATATAATTGAAAGCACATTTGAACCACCTTTGTCAACAAAGGGATGTGGATTTAAAATATTCTTAAATTTATTTTTAAATACATATTTATATAGCCACCATTTAAAGCAAAGAGCATAACAATATCTTATCAGGTTAGTGAGATATCGATGAGTATACAAAAACACATTTTACCCCTTTTTGCGCTGTAAGGGTGTGATGGAGTGTTCTTGTCCGAGTTTAAAAAAATCCAGAGATTTGTTTTTATGTATTTGCATACGCTACCTATTGAAAATAAGAGCACATGATATTTAATTGGGTTAATAAGCCGTTGAGGAGTCCTTAAAAACACATTTTATCCCTTTTCTCTCTATAAGGGGTGGAATTTCATGAAATCTTGAAATTACAGTAAAACTCTGTTAAGACATTTTTTAAAGGACTGAAAAAATAATGATAACCAGGAAAACTTCTTAAAAGGGTCAAATTATACATGGACATATAGACAAGGAGCAAAATTATTCAACTTATTAAGCAGGAAAATTTCCTACGTGGGAACTTCTTAACAGGGTTTCACTGTAATTTCTAAATGTAGCCTTTTGGAGCAAAGAGAATAATAATATATTATTATGTTAATGTGTTATTACAGAGTCCTCAAAAATAAATTTTACCCCTTTTCATCCTCTTAGGGGTTTACTTTCAAAAAATGTTGAAATTGGTTTTTTGGCATTTATATAGTGAATGAAGACATTTGGGTGGCTCTGAAAATCGAGGTCATGAGAGCCAATGAGAGGGCAGGGAAAACGGGAGATCCCCGAGAAAACCCACTGACCAGCGGCATTGTCCGGCACCATTCCCACTTGCAAAAATCTGGAGTGACCAGCCAGGGATTGAACCCGGTTCACCTAAATGGGAGGCAAGCAGTCTAACCGCTCAGCCACTGAGGTCTCGGCATTTGTATAGGATACCTTTTGTAGCGAAGAGCCCAACGGTCCCTCACCAGGTTAATGAGCATACATGCATGTCCCAAATCCTCCTTGACAGCAGGCACTCACGTGTGGTGCTCTTCTTGATGGTCTGCTTGCGGCGCGCCTGCACCATGCCGTACACGACAGCAGCCAGGCTGTTGTAGGTGCTGGGCTGGCGTGTGAAGCCTCCTGTCCGCGAGCTGCGGCGACCCACCACGTAGTACGTCTCCATCTCCCCCTTCCCCTTCACTGCGATAACCCCCCGAAGCTGGACCTGGAACCCTCGTGCCTCCAGGATCTGCAACACATCCACACCTTTCTCTCACAAGCTGGACTCTCGCAGGACAAGGTATAGAAAGTGACCATTTGATTTCTGGCTTCTGGCTTCCAACTGAACTTTCAAACATTAAATTACATTATTAAACGGTGACAGAAAAAGCAAGTACTCACAGGGTGATACTGGCGGATAAACACACACACTCAAAATCAGACAAACACATTTTCCAAGCAGATGTGCAGTCGCAGCATTTCGCTGGCTGGGCCAGCTTCTTCAGGCAGCAAGTGTGGCAGACTGCAGTCTATTGAGTGGTGGTTGGCAGTCAGTGAACCTAGTGGCCAGGTGGCGAACTACGGTACAGCAGGAAATTTGAAATACTGAAGAGCGGTTTGTCCGACTGTGTATGTGTGTCTATCCACAAGTACCATCCTGTGAGTACTTGTGTTTTCCATCTCCTTTTAATAATGTCATTAGTAGCCTAGCAGCCCAGTCCTGCTATGTCAAACCATAAAGAAAGGAAAGCACATGTGATAAAATTTATTGTCTGTCCGAGACACATGAATTTACCTTGTCTGGCAACAGTTCTCTTCCATGCTACAACCTGGTACAGCCTCCGTATACAAATGAGATGAGGAGATGTGATGAGTCAGTGCAATGCACATCCAGCTAATATGCGAGTTGAACAGACAACAAAGCAACAGTCTGGTGCAATTATGCATCTGCACTGCCTTATGTTAGGGCATGTGGTACAAAATATATAAATGTAAACTGATATGTTTGTCATGTCATTGTCTGTTACAGGCTGCTATCCNTGATAATATGCGAGTTGAACAGACAACAAAGCAACAGTCTGGTGCAATTATGAATCTGCCCTGCCTTATCTTAGGGCATGTGGTACAAAATATATAAATGTAAACTGATATGTTTGTCATGTCAGTGTCTGTTACAGGCTGCTATCTTCTCCCAAACGCCAAGGCTGTAGCCACAAGGTACAGATACACACCTTCCTGCTCAAAGCAGAAATCCTCAAATCACTAGGAAGGTGTTTGTGGTATTTAGTATACTCTGTACCATGTAAGTTGGCCAGATTCTCACAGGTACCGATGCTGTTTATTTTCATGCTGTCATTATTAGCAGATCCCCTTGACAATGTACTGTTTGTGGGACATTTCATGCAAACTTGCTACTCAGAAATACGTAGCTGCGATTGTAGTAATAGTAATGTGTACGTAAATCATTAATCAGTAAATTGTTATGTTAAAGGGCAAAAATATAAATAATTAATTTAAGATTAAGTAACTACAAAAAAAATGTAATGCTGAACAAATTTTAAAATATTTTGGACTGACATCTGACTAAAAAAAATTGAAGGTTATAGAAGTAAAAATATAAAACCTTGCAAAAAATTTAATATTTGCTAACACTTTTATTTGTCCGAGACAATGAATTTGGGATAACATTTGCGAAACGGTAGTTGTAGCTATTATCACACGTTGGACATTATATCTAATATATTCAAGTTGGAAATATGTGACGTAGAATAACGTTAGAATTACTTAACAACTATTCACGCGTGTCCCACTTTCTTCGGAAACTAGGAAATGGATTTTCGGAGAACAATATGGCTTATAATTTACGTAGACGAACGATTACCTGCCGAACAGAAATTACTAGTACTCAAAATCACTGTACACGAAATATAAGTTACTTTAAAAATTATGCAGAGCTTGCAAAAAATAAAACTATTGGTATTTGTTCGTAAATTTATATATGTCACATGCAGAACCTTTTTTTTTTGTAACTGGTAATGGTTAAAAAAAAATCTGATAGATAGCGCGCACACATCATGTCAGAGCGAGGTCTGAGCCTCTTATTTTGCTCAATAGATCGCGTCTTATTAAAGTTGACTGTTATTCTATTACTGGCTCAGAACGACACGAATTTGAGATATATTTTGTCAAATTATTAGAAAAAATAATTCAACAATATTATGCAATATTTCTGTATGCTTTTGGAATTAATATGAAGCATGTAATGAAAACGGTTTGGAGAGGGGCGATTAAGACGTGAAAAAAGGTTTTGAAATTGCGTTTCATTTAGATATGGATTGTTTTAATGTGCCTTTAATTTTGAACACCTATACATTTCTACTTTAGCACAAAATTTAGTTTCTAACACTAAAAACCGCTGTTTTATGACCACGTAAAATAAAATGTATTAATTAACGTAGGAACTATTTCTTATCGCATATTTTCAGCTGGTCTAATGTGCATAGGCAGTGCACTCAGAATAGCCAACGTAACATTAAGTTTTGTTCGTTCGTGCATCAGCTGATACAGGATTTTGTAAATGGCACTTTGTTTGTTTCATATACATTAAGTTGCCACTCACTGACTGTCAGAATCTGGCCAACTTATATGAAATGAAGTATATCACGTAACACAAATGGTAGGTAGGCAGGGGCTTAACATCTTGCAGACAGCAAAGTCATTCATCAAAGATGGAGCAAGGGGCTCAGAGGTGCAGGAAAGGGGAAAGGAATTGGCCATAGTCTGCAGTAACAAACCCTCCCAGCATTTGCCTAGAGTGATTTTGGAAAACCATGGGACACCAAAATAAGAGTGGCCAGACCCGAATTTGAACCCAGGTCCTCCTGAATGCAAGTCCAAAGGTTTACCACTGCACCACCTCACTTGGTTTCATTGCAAATGTAAATCTCAGCGTGTTAAACATGTAATAAAAGAAACCATAATGGCAACATACATAAGCATGCATTGCCATTGATAGGCATGGTGAAAGGGTAGCAGGAACTGGTACCCAACCCTGGTTACCCATTTGGTAAGATATTTAGAAAGCCACATTAGTTTTGATAGTAAATGCAGTATTATGTCTCTATAATTTTCAGCTGAATAGTTAACAGCTGTTTACTGGATTGTGTTTCCAATTTTATTCTTAATAAACTAGAACAATGAAAACGAACACCAAAATAGTTCCTACCTAACTCTTCTAAAGTTTATGTTGCATGAATTTATCGTGTTCCTTCCACAAGGAATTAATGCATTGTTTGTTTCAATAACTATTTTAATTTTTAGATTACTGTCATATCTAAAAGGCATACACATTTCCACCATTAGAGCTCTCACATCATCTCCAAGTGTATGTTACCGTTATCAGTTGCAAAACAATTACAACTGAGGCAGACCATATAATGTCCTTGCTCGGACTTCAAACTTTCAATAAATAATATAGTCATTTAATTCCTATCCCTAATTTGTCAAAATCTTTGCTGTCATTCCCACAATACAGCTATACAGTCAGTGATGGTATGTAAAGCAACGCCAAATCCCCGCATGCCTAACGAAGACCTTCATGACACTGTCGTGCTGTATGGCCGCAGGCACATTCAATTTTAATCCAGCTGTGCTGTTTACTGTTTCGAGAACATTTTGGATACTAAGAGTGGGACCAGTCTCTAACAGGGGAGCTATTCTTCACAGCACAGCGCATGCGCATGAACATTGAATGGATGAGTTCATGTACTGTGAGGTACATTGGGTACCACCCGAACACGTGTATGGTATATACGAGAAACACTGGCTTTACTTCCTGTTATACATACAACAGCATTTCCACTCAAGAAAGAGCCCACGTATATACAGTAGAACCCTGTTTTAATGCTTCTCAAGGGACCCCAAGAAATTTCAGCTTTATATAAGGGAAAACTTTATAACAGGGTAATTTTGTATTGAAAAATATTTTTGTGGACCAAGAGAAGGCAGCTTATTAAGCAAGAAAATGTTATAACAGGGTTCCACTGTAATTGATGCTGCCTCTCAAATAGCAGTGTTTCATGTATTTTGTACCTATTACACAAGCTGTGCTGTTCTCATTTGAGAAGCTTAAGTAAACTTATGTAAAGTAATACCTGTAACGGTGAAGTGGTGTAATACAAGGGCAGGGAAAACCCACTATCCTCAGCAACATAAACTGTGTTTCCTATATGTGAAAAATCTAGGCTCGAGTCTGCTTCGGAGTGAGCCTGGATTACAACAGAAAGAGGCCAACACACAAACCGTACAACTACCAAGTCTGCTTTGCATCAGTGTAACACAATTTCGTCTCATGCTGGATACCAAGTGTGCTTGGTTCTCCTCTGGTATTAGAGCAGGTCAAGACATCTTAGTGATAACAAAACTGTAGGGATTCCCTCTTTTAATAGTCGAAAGTTTTTATCTTGTGTACCAAATATACCAGGTGATTAACCTGATGCTGAGACTACAGAATAATGTGAAATGGATGCATCATAAGACAAAAAATGTCCAAGTAAAGCCTTACTTTTTTCAAGGAGGTAATTCAAGCCTCTGAAAGCTAGCTTGCCATCGGGAGTTCCCCTTGCAAAAATACCTCAAAGCTCACCCACTTCTCACTTCCTGTAGCGCCATCTATCACAGGTTGAACAACATGTTTAAGATATAAATGTGGTAGTTTGTATGGCAGATTCCTTCTGAAATGAAACGTGGCAGTTCGCAAATGATGTTACCAAGGGTAATCTACTTTGCACCGATTACAGTGCCATCTACAAGTCGCAAACACCGTTGCTAATAAATCTTTCATACATATTGACGTAGAATTTAAATCTGCATTAAAATATGGGAATCCCTGTTTGAAATGTCAACGTTTCTCCCCTCCACCCCCCCAGATAGGGCGATGGTGAGCTACATTTTGTGGGCTTGTGTTGCCCCCTCAAAAATAGTGCGGGTTTACTTGGATGCTTTTTGTCATACAGTGCATGTATTTCATGTCATAGTCCATGTTAAATAAAACACCTGGTATGTAAACTGTGCTAGTGATAGCTATCTCAGAGGCTTACAAGGGAACTTAATAAGCCATGATATATGAACTTTATTAGTCAACAGTCTCCAGGAAAATGGTAAATAGTCACTTTAAAAATAATTGAATCATGTTCCTGCTGTTAGAAAATGTTTTTGAAAATTCTGATTTCGCCAGAGCCATCAAAATTTAGCGATGTAGATTGCAGGCTTTTTGCGGCCGTTGTCATTACATACAAAATTTCTGGGTTTGAGCCGAGTCAAATAATTATTTGACGTTGCTTAAGCCCAGAAGTTTTGTATGTAAAATATAGTGAGTTAAATTAAAATTATCTTCTAGTCTTTCACCAATATACTCTACAACTTACCGTAGCAGTCTCTTTGGGGACCTGTATCTGTCCCATGGTGCCTGTGGAGTCCATGCGCGAGGCCTCGTTCACGGTGTTGCCCCAGATGTCAAACACAGGCTTCCGGGCACCAATCACTCCACCCACCAGTGGCCCACAACTTATGCCTGTCACAGGACAAAACAGTGTGTTGAAAATCACGTGTATTTGTTATTTTCAATATCTAATGCTAATTTGTTACTTCCCAACCAATCAATAAACCATCCAGTTAGCAAAACAATTTTCCATGAACAAAAATAATATACGTAGGCATGTTTTGTATTAGTACTCTCACTCCTATGCTTCCTACTACAATGTTTTCCTATTTGCTTGCGTTTCATGAGAAATGTAGAAGTTAAGTCACTGCGGTAGCATTATTCCTAAACTGTAAAAGTCGCACTACCTCAGGTATGCCAAATTGGAACATCATGAAGTAACAATAAGCACCTGGACTTTCAACGTGTGCTGGACAGATGGTTGATGATGTGCTTCTGTTGTGCCTGGCTGCACGTCAAACTGCATCAATGACATAGTTACCAATAGTCATAAATTATTATTTTTAATAGAATGTGATATAAGTCGTACTTATTTTCCAGTGCTTTACGGTATGAAAGTACAATTTTCCACATCATCGTACAGTGTCATCCAGTACACCACGTTGAAAGACTATTTGAACGTAAGACATATAAACATTTAAAGTAGTAGTGACTGATTTCAAAGAGTATTGAAAGAGGACTCACCAACCCGCAGATGGAAGTTATTGAAGGAGTGTGTGTTCACGTCATCGAGCCTTTGCTTCATGGCCAAGGCGAAATCTACCAGAGCACACAGGTGTTCATACTCATCCTCACCCTGCACATATCAGACACTCATGTACCGCATGCTATCATTTACTGAAAATAAGAAGTGTCTGCACATCATCTGCCCAGAAACAGCATTTCCCAAAGGTGAAGCTAACAACTACCACCGCATACTGCCATCCCATGACTTTTGGCATTTTATTACATAACATGACTGCATTTAGAAATGTTGCGTACAAACAGTGACACCTTAAATAGGATTCTAACACATATCATGGTTGATAGGAAGGCAGTCTTTTTCGACTGCCACGCCCTCGCAATCAATAATGGAACCTAGAAAAATTATCCAAAATTGTGCACCAACTGTAATTCTGTAATTCTATAGTTTGTAAGCACATATTGAAGACAGCAAACAGTTGCAGAAAATACTGGTAAACTGAAGAAGGGCATCAGGTTTACCACCCCGTAATGATATTCTGTCTCTAATAATACATTTTTACAATTAAAATATAATATTTTGACAGAATTGTGCAAGATTTTTCTGATAAATATTTTTTTTTCAATTACGTGATGTAACACTGACTAAAATTAATATCATTTGCTATGTGTAAAATTATGTAAAACATATACATATTATACGTTTTACTTAATTCATAAACACTCACATTTTCTGCAGGGTTCAACCCAGAAGCTGCCATGTATGTTGCACCCACTGTTTTAACCTTCTCTATGCTCTTGAACCTGTCTTCGTCTAGAAGCTCGTCAAAATCCGCTACAGACAAATCAAAAACCAAACACTCTTTGTTACTCCCTGCGCATGAAAGAACTACCCCGAAACCTGATCTGGTGGGTATTAAAAACTGAACTGCCCAACATTAGGATCAACTAGTTAAAATCATTCTCCAGCTTCAGCAGGGGAGGCAGAAGGTGTTCGTCATTAAGAGGTCAAGATTTAAGATTAAAAAAAAAAGTATTTGAACTAAAATTAACACTAGCAAGTATTAAAATATTGCAAAAAAATTGTTACTAACTTAATGAGGCTTACTCAAAACTTATTCACTTTTTTTATTTGTAACAACATAACATTTGTAAACAAATACTGGATCGTACAAATTCTAGAAATACTGCACCATTCTACTGGAGGCATATTTAAATATAATACTGAAATTTGTCTTCACGCACTGTATTAATTTAACAACAAAAGTCGTACTTTTAGTGTGGGTTTATTATTTCTTCAGAGAAACTGAAGTTTACTGCAGATTATTAGGGAGTCCTATATCCCTCCTGACCTACTGGTTTCATGTTCTTCAATGTAATCAAGTTACAACTAAATTAACAACTGAACTAAAAATTGGGGCACATTAAATATATGATGATCAGAGATGATCGCATGTTTTTGCACATTGTGTGTGTTTTTTTCACCACGAGGTAAATGCAATGTGCAGTTCATATTATGTACAAATTTTTTTAGGATGGCATTTGTAATTTTCTTTTCAAAAATATTATTGATTAGGTGGCGTACAGCAAAATCATTGCATTCATATAAAAAGTGACTGTAAATACTCTTTCCCTTCATGTGTAGGTAGAATTTTCAAAAAAATGTCACCACGTATGACTGAACCAAGTTGAAGAAACTTTTTAACAAGTATATGATTCTAACAGTTTTTAGTTCTAACCAATATAAATTTTTTCTAGTAGCATTCTTAACAAATTAGATTAAAAGCAATCTTAGTCTGCAGAGTTGTGAATGATTATGAACTCTTCATTTTGAGCTTGAACTCTGCGTGAGAAACAAACTGCACAGTTGCCAATTTATCAAAATAATTGACAAATTTACTTTCAGATTATTCCCAAAATTATCTTTCCTTCATGTTTGACAGCTGCTCTGTTGGTCACAAACATGGAGGTAAGTGGCAAAAATTATAATTCCCTGGATAAGAGCAGTAATGTGCTTACATCAGGTCACATTTAAGGGTATACAGGGTATATAACTAAAGAAAATATATTAGTAATGGTAGTGCATGCAGAGTTTGAATGGAATACTTAAGTACGAGGCATGTTCAAATGAAACCAGTTTGAAGTGTGTCACATAATGAGCTGATATTAAGTTTTGGTACATGGATACTAAAGTTTGGTTGTATGTGTTGTGGATATGCAGTATTCTTAATGTTTTCACATGCTTCATTATAAGGCATAAGGTAGTACATGGAAGATGACTGGAGTGGTACCAACCCGTCCAAGGAGGATCACTGAGCAGAAATTGTAGTAACATACGTAGNTACATGGAAGATGACTGGAGTGGTACCAACCCGTCCAAGGAGGATCACTGAGCAGAAATTGTAGTAACATACGTAGGACAAGGTTGGCAACAGTGCATGTTCAATGTAGGTAGCCGGTATGAGATGTACTGAGTGCATGTAATGATATCGATGTGTATCAAATAAAGATAGCATTACAGTAATGATGTTTTTAAAAGGTGGCAGAGGTGCAAGTCAGTGGAGATTCATTGGCGAACTGTCACTGTGTATGGAGAAAAGTGCATGTCAAAGATGAATGTCACAGACTGGCCACAAGAGCTAAGAGGAAACAGCAGATTTACCAATTCCCAGTCACACTATTTGTTACCATGTAAATAATCTTTTCAAACTGTGAAATAAATTCTTAAAGGGACAGAAATCCAGTACTGATGGGTAGGATGTAGTTGAGAACTTGTTCAAGCGCAGCAACAAAAATTTACCTTCGGTCAAAATTCATGTATGCTTTGGGTAGCTTCTGGGAAACACTGTAAGCAGTAAGATTATTTAAATACTACCCTATTTGCGTGTTTCANTACATGGAAGATGACTGGAGTGGTACCAACCCGTCCAAGGAGGATCACTGAGCAGAAATTGTAGTAACATACGTAAGACAAGGTTGGCAACAGTGCATGCTCAATGTAGGTAGCCGGTATGAGATGTACTGAGTGCATGTAATGATATCGATGTGTATCAAATAAAGATAGCATTACAGTAATGATGTTTTTAAAAGGTGGCAGAGGTGCAAGTCAGTGGAGATTCATTGGCGAACTGTCATTGTGTATGGAGAAAAGTGCATGTCAAAGATGAATGTCACAGACTGGTCACAAGAGCTAAGAGGAAACAGCAGATTTACCAATTCCCAGTCACACTATTTGCTACCATGCGACTAATCTTTTCAAACTGTGAAAACAATTCTTAAAGGGACAGAAATCCAGTACTGATGGGTGAATGTAGTTGAGAACTTGTTCAGCGCAGCAACAAAAATTTACCTTCGGTCAAAATTCATAACTTACCCCAATAATGTGTTACTGTACCTGCCTGTATGCTTTGGGTAGCTTCTGGGAAACACTGTAAGCAGTAAGATTATTTAAATACTACCCTATTTGCGTGTTTCANTGTATGCTTTGGGTAGCTTCTGGGAAACACTGTAAGCAGTAAGATTATTTAAATACTACCCTATTTGCGTGTTTCATCATTCCTTTCTTCTCGTCTAGCAGCTCTACATTTTAAACAGAATTCATTTGAGCTCACCTCATAGAACTGAAGTATAAGATTTTTTTATTGCTAGTTACTATGTAAACTCTTCAGAATGTTACTTTGACTATATACCTATAATTTCGTTTAGCAGACGTATGCACTCCATGCCTTTGTTGATGTCCTCCGAATAGAATTCTGTGAAGTTGGGGATGCTGGCAAACATAACACCAACCTTGTCCCTCGATTGGGAGTACAGTTCCTGTAAACACACACTAGTGGTAAAAATGCTGCGGACAGCTAGAAATTATGAAAAATCTCTACTAGGTGCAAAAAAAATTGTTAGTTCCTAAATATGCACATAGAAGTGAGAATTTAGGGTCAAATGGAGATAAGTTATGTAATAACGTCACATTTTCCCTGGTTATTCAGACAAACAGCCCACCATTTATTAACTATCAAGAACCATAACATACACCTGCAGTGCTACCACACTTTCAACCAAGACAACATATTTCCCTACAGCTACCACATTCCTTCCCACTAAATATGAATCTCCATTATACCAAAAATCAACATATACATAACACCTTATGTTACAAGTCCAGCCTCTGGGGTTTGCGAATTGTCCACCTTGCACGAAGGTTCCTTGGCAACGCATCTCCACCACTTCCCTATTTTGGTAAAACTGACTGGGCCTTGAACCCTTCTTGCAATGGTAAGCCTTCACCTGTGATGTCCAGTCCCCCATCTGGAACCCCTTGAAAGACTTTGTGTCCTGTGGTCGTCCAATAGCACAAAGGGCTCTGCTCGTACACCTTCCCTCTCTTCCTTCTTCAGGCCCGACTGCGGCTTCCGTGGTCCGTACGCTGCCATCCCATTTACCCATCAATGGTTTGACTGCAGCGGCTTTCTGTGACGCACCACCCTTGCGTGAAAGCAGAGCGTGCCGTTTCATGAGGTGGTCGGCATGACAGAAACGCCTCCGACCTTGCACATAAACTTGGTACTTAACTGAACTCACTCTGCATTGGATTTGACCCGGTACCCAATTAATTTTCTCTGCTCTCACACTATGCACCCAAACATTTTTCCCATCCACAAAGTGTTGAGATTGTGTTCTAAGTGACCGCTCCCTGAGCTAATTGGCAGTATGCTTCGCTTGCATTGTTTAGTTGAGCGACAGCTTTAAAATACTTAGCCGTGTACGAGGGTGCTGCATTAAGAAGAGTTCTTCTGGTGTTGATCCCGTGGTCGAGGAGGGGATATTCCTGTACGAAAACAGATAATTGTCCAACTGATGCTGGAATGACAGGGTGACTTTACCTGTTTCTTGCGAACATGCATATTTCAACAGCCCTTTTTTTTACATCCTGCACTACCCTTTCAGCCATCCCATTAGACTGAGGGTGATATGGGGAATCAAGGCACGACATATACCATTCTTTGTTACGAACAACTTTAATTCTTCATAAGAGAGTTGGGGGCCATTGTCAGATATTATCAACTCAGGAAGTCCATAGGAGCTAAATGATGTTTGGAGTTTTGCTACAGTAGCCTTTGCCATAGTTGAACGCATAAGAAAAACCTCTACCCACTTGGAATCACCTAAATTCTGTGTATGTTGAGTATTTTAAGGAAGTTAAATAAGGAAAATAAAGATCAGTGCTCTTCAAACTACTGTGTTTTGTGTTACGCTCAGTGCAACACTATTAAATTGGGGTTATAAATCACACTCCGTGCACAAATACATCATATAATTTTTTTTTTTTTTTTTAAAGTCATGCTCAGCATTTGAGTGTATGTGTAAATGAATATCACGTTAGAATGTTTCTTGCATTTACATATTATGTAATATGGCTTGCACATAGCACTGAGATATATTAAAATCCCCTGTGGTTTCTCCATTTGTTTTGTAAGAAAAGTTGTCATACTTATATTCAATTTATCATCCAAATTCACATCTTTATCAGACATTTTCAACTAGCAGACTACTATATCCCAACAAGGCATATGTATACACACATACATACAGTATATACAGAATGTTTCATACCTATTTATACACTTTTAGATGTTTTAAAGGGTACATCATAGTACATAAAGTTTTGATAAGGAAAAATATCTGGAAACGTAGTTTTGGTGCTACATGGATGACACTAACCAGACCATGATGTTCATCGCAGACATTGTCTGTGCAAAGCATGTTGCCAAACACACACTTAATTAGGGGTGTGCGAAGACAATTTTTTTAAATTTTGAATCAAAGTCGAAGATGGAGACCTAAGTCTTTGCCAAAGATGAATTTGAAATCAAAGAACACTTCAATTTTTTTTTAATTCTTAGAAAATTTCACAGATAATATATAAAATTAATTAATGTTTCCTATTGCATACAAAAACATGCTGATTTGGTAATGAGTAACAAAAATTTGTAGAAGCCAAAACAACATTTTTAGACTTCTTCCCCGTGAAGGCCCCAATTCTTTATAACTGACCAAAAATTAATACAGTAACTACTAGTATCAATGTACATATAACTTACTTCCTGGTGTAGACAACACTTGCTTGCAATTTATGCACATGCACATCTGTATTCTTTGTTCTAAGTAAAATGTACTAATTTTTTGCAGTTTCCACAATCTGAGCCCCTGGGCACTAAACCTTGTACACCACTTTGAGGAGGTGTAGTAAAAAGTGCTTAAATTGCAAATAAACGTGGCTAGACGAGAATAAGAGATTTTAAATTTTTAGTAAATAAAGTATGTATTTCAGTCGTGGTAATATGTTTGACACATCACGAATGGTGAAAATTTGCTAAAAAATTCTTAAATAGGTCATGACATATTATGCTAATTTTTATTCTAAATAAACAGTTCAAAAATAAGGTATGCCCTATATTAAATAATTCAGATTAGTATGTATTTTATAAATTTACAAATATTGAGTTAAAACACTTGAAATCTATTTAATTATAAAAAATTTAATGAAAATAGTTTTACAAGTTGGCTCTCCGGCAGTTGGGTGGTGCACATGTCAGCATATCAACGTGCTACCCAGCTACACCCTCTACACCTTTGGGTGCTCAAGTTGCAGGTACACCCCAAGTGAGCAAATGGTGCGTCCGCGTTGGAAGATGTTTGTTTGCCAGTATATATAGAACAGTGTGCTGTGCTAATAGCAAGTATCTTTGAACTCTCAACATGTCAATTTCAAGTTCTTTACTATTATATTGAAGCACTTTACATTAGTTACCATGGAAAATAAATATGGTGCAGTGTATTCCATCTGGAACAACAGCAGTCTTTTTTCTGGGACCATGACGTTAGTGCCATCTGGATAGTATGTTCGGTAGGTTCATTCACGTTTAAAAACAAAACCATTAAACACTGCTTTTGTTGCGAGTTCAATGAGTACATTCAAATTAAATTTCATGGGAAGATTTATTAAGATTTTCAGCAGAGGTATGATTTTTTTTTTTAAATTGTAATTGTTGCAATATGTTGTGATACACTGCCATAAAAGCAAACTTCAGTTAATATAATTCTTCATAGAAATAGTAGTTCACTTATGATATTCACAGTTATATTAGAGGTGAGATTAAGTAGTTTGTGTGTGTAAAATGGGCTAACACTACAAAATATGAAAGTTTGCCAATCATATTCGTTATAGGAAAACATTTTTGGAATCTTCAAAGTTTTTGGTTACGTCCGAAGACGAAGGAAAGAAGTCTTTGATTCAAGTTAGAATTTTCGAAGCTTTGCATGCCCGCATGCTTAATACTACCTGGTGTGTGTTGAATTTCTTTTGCCGCAGCCACAACATATGCAAGCAGATCTTCCTCTGATACTACAAGGGTCTCATAAACAAGACTCTTCATGTGGCCTCACACAAAAAAGTCAAGAGGAGTCAAATTTGGCAGTTGTGGCGTCCAAGCAATTGGTATACCCTGATCTATCCACCTTTCCCCAAATGTTTGGTTAAGATCTTGTCAGTGTAATGACGCAGTATTATTAATTTTTGGGACACGTGTTTCATTTTCTTTCGTTTTTCCAAGCTTCATAATATTTTTATCTGGTTTGAAATTAAAAGCTGTGGTGGATCGTTTTACCGTGATAGTTTGTTTATCGGGCATACGTTTGCCGTTTAACGTTTATCAGGCATCCGGTTGCCGTTTTGAAAGTTGGAGTTTTTGTTAAGCGTCAGCATTAGATTAGCTTTTTTCAGACTGCGTCGACAGTTTTGCTCGACAAGTTCCTACGACGCAGTTTCGATAACGTGTAGAGAGCGTGCGTGGCAGCCCACGCCAGGCCCTTATCTGAGGAGAGGGGGGTGATAGGCAGCACAAGTACACGTGTGCCTGTTGCCATTGAAGTCAGTTGAATCAAGTCAGTCGTCATCCAGTGCTCGCCTAGGCCGCGTCGGGCTTAGCGCTAACCCCCACACCGGCAAACTAGACCTTACTAGATTATTTCTCACCCGGTGTGGAAGGTTGCTTCATTTAATTTTCTTCAGGCAAGTTTTTATAAGATGAATAATTCGTAAACGACTGTGGCGCTGTTCTGCACTTGTCTATTTATCTGTGAATGGTTCGTACTATGCATACCTGAAGATCCTATGTGAACTGTGTCACTTGAATGGTAAATAAAAGTATGAAACAAAACAAAACAAAACCGGAACTTAACTTAATTTTATATTTAATTGGTGTCCATTTTAAATAGTCTTGTGTTACTCCGTCTTGAGCTAGTCAAATGGTAAGTTATAGCAGAGTGGCAAATTAAAGCCGGCTATAACTGTGAGCGTGCCTCATTACATCAGGAAGAACATGAAAAGTATGTTGCTGCACCATCATGTTGGAACCAAATTTGCTCACAAATGTTCAGTGGTACATCTTCAGAGAACCCCACCAGTACTTCTTGTAGGAAAGTCAATTATATGGGACCCATTAAATGGTATGGATGAATGTACAGCCCAATCACACAACCATTGATGATACTTGTCTATACATTGATACTGAACCGTTGCTGAAATCTCTGGGAATGTGTGGCAAGAGGGTTTTCTTCATCACAAGTGTGGCTGTTTCAACAGTTGAAAACAGCTTGATGCATGCAGCATCCAGAACATTTTTTATTCCACCGCTGATATCGCCTTGATTAAAACCGCAGTGTAGCAGAAGTCATTGTGGCCAGACAGGGAAGGAAAGGCTAGGGAGACTTGCCCCTAAGCGAGCACCAATACCACCCACGCTAGCCTACTTCTCTGAGTGCAGTCATACCTGGATGGAAAAACCCTCCATCACCACCCCCTTTCAGACGCAGCTCCAGTGGAGTGGTGATTGACAGTCTCACTGAGACCCCTGTGCACTCCTGGCCCATCACAATGGCTATATGAGTTGCACAGCCTCAGAACGCCGGTTTATCCAGAGATTGCCACCTCCAGTTCTCTTTCTTCCTCTTGAGGAGAGCGGAATGATCCGCTTAGTGCAGTAGCAATGGCACAAAGTTGAGCCGGCCTGCACTCCTTCTGAGTCTTCAGCCGCCATGCTCGTTGCGCCACCCCAGCCATTGTTATGTCAGTGTCAAGCAGTAGTGGTAGGCAGATAGACATTCCGCGCACCTATCGTTCTCGTACCCGTGTGTGCATAGACTTGGTCCTTAAGGCTATAAACTGTGTCTTACCAAATTATGACCACATTATTTACTGTAGTTATTAACCCCAGATAGCCATTTTTCCTATCAGTCAATTTATCACCATTCTTCCGCTCAACCGCTTATCTGACCTACATTTTGTCACTATCTCTGACCCGACCTTAAGGGGCCAGTGAGGGAACATAGGTTATGACTACAAGACAGTGAGGGGCAGAAGTGATTGCGCTCTAAGAAGGGGATCACATCTGCATTTAGTGTGCAGTATAGTCGCCGTTCAGGCTGTCCTCGCTTGACCTACCATCATTCGGACAGCACTAACGAGCATGATACCTGGTTGCCCACACTCCAGAGTCCAGACACTGAAGTGCAACTAGGAGTCATGCCTTTCTACTCACAAATATCTGTTTGTTTCACCACATCTCGACCTTCTGGGGACAGAGATTTGGAGAAAGTGTGACCTTGTTCTTACAGAAGAGGGAGTGTAGGATAACTGTGAATCTGAACATCTGGGAACTCCTTGAACCCCTCCATCTAAGCAACCTTGCAGACCTCTGCTTACCATCTAACCCTCAGCGTACCGCATTGTCTTCTTTATGCCTTATTCGCATATAGGAGGAGAACGATTCAAGGTGTCAAAGGCCAGTCAGTATCCTCTGCACTCCCTAGTGATAAATGCACACCCAGCCATAGGCAGAGAGGAGAGAGACTGAGCCCATCAGTCATGATCACAAACTAGTGCCGAGCCTGCAAGACCTCCATCGCATTTCTTTACACAACCAGTCAGGGATCCTTTCAATAGTCAAAGTAGTCCATCCATACCAGCTCCAGAGTTCGTTCCCACCCAGGGAGACCTCGGATGCATAGACGAATTCTGCTACCATATGTACAGTGCCTAGCAATCCAGTGAGCAAAATCCCCTTCGACTGAGGGCATAAGGAGAACGAAGGCTACTCCCACAATAGTCATCGTTCAAACCCGTAGCTCTCTCGGCCACGAGATATTTGTGAAACCACGAGACATTAAGCTTCACTGGTAAAATGTGCTTAATCTGCGAAGAGAATGTGCAGTGGAGACATGGGTACGTCCACATCACAGTGTAGGAACTATTTACAGAAGTTAACACGTTGTGCATAATCAGCCGGACCCCTTGTATGCACGCTCTGAGGGTGGTAAGGGTGTAGTTGTTGTTCATGCACAAGACGTCAGTTACTGTTGTGAGACACATTCATGGCATGTGCAATAGCTCGAGTAATCATTACCTGGTTCTCTTCACCTCAATTAAGTACCTCCCCTTTGAGGTAGAGAGCGCGGCGCCTCCGTGGAGCAGCACAGTTGGCCCTGTTACCTTTCGATGTACCTGCTTCCGCAGCTGTTGTTCTAATCTGGCAAAAATTGATTGTATGCGATGGAGTCGCACAATGTGGAAAGTGCTCCTGATGTAGGCATTTAGCAGATCTATGAATTTCTTGGCTTTCGCCTAAATTAACAACATGTTGGTATTCTTGGCAAAAAAGTATTCAGTTTTCTGTACTGTAACACATTCATCAATGACTGAATGGCAAGTGGAGTGATTGTAGAAGCAGTGCATAAGATTGTAAACAGACAACATGAGGCATCAAGTGACGTCGGATGTCGCCCATTGTTAAGTTGGGTTGGCTACTGTGTGGCAGGAGTTTTGAAATCTTGATTTGTGTCATTCTTTTAGCACAGCAACGGTACATTTCTGGACAAAGGTTCCTCGTCAAAACTTTTATCTGCCACCTGCCATCTACAACTCCTGACGTGTAAAAAGAATTATGAAACAACATGTATAATTAAACAGTCAAATCATGCTTTTGTATTTTGAAGTGGCGTTCTTATCCCTTGTGGCCGTACCATCATATCAAACCACCCACTTGGCAGGAGACATAGATTACATCCTGTCAATGCAGGTGTCCCAACTCTCAGATCGCTGTTTGCTAAAATTACTAAAATCAATGCTTAATTTTGATACGACAGTGGAGACTGCAACACCCTTCCTAAGAAGGCAACAGGAAACTACTGACTCCTCACATCCTTGTAATAACTCTAGTCAGCCATGAGTAAACCTACTGATAGCAACTGGCGTGCACTCACCTGAGAAGATTCCCACTCGCCGTGTGCCGACTACCATGCAGCGCAACAAACAAACAACTGCACTCACACACTTCACAAGCAATGCACACCGTACAATCACTAGCACAGTCAACCTACAGTACAACTAACTATATAAAAAAATGTATTAATTGATACATTCATGTGTTTAGTATGTACAAGGGATGGATGTATTAATAAAATAGAACCACTATCCGGACAGACACTTCACTTGAAATGCTTGAAAATAAACACACTGTTAACTTTCGGAAAGTTCCCGTGTTATTTGAGAAGTTAGGAGGACCAACATTCACCCCATTTTGCCTGTAACTGGTAGCCTGTTGCATACTGGCAGGAAAATGATTACATATTTTCCAGGGCGTTAAAACATTCTAGCAGCACTCAAGTTTTTTTGTTTATTCCTGTTTTTTTTTTTGTTCTTTACGAGTTATGTGAGTGAAACGTAAAGTATGTATATCATGATCCAGTGTGTAATCTCTTTAAAGTTAAGTGCAAAGTTTTAGATACTCTTGTAACAGTTCCTGCTCGATAAGTGCATTGGGCCCGTGAGATGAGTGACTTGGGAGCATCGTGACCTTACCAACTAAATGTTTGTTCCCATACTTCTTCCAATATTTAAAACTCAAAAGAGAAGGAAAGTAAAAAAAAAAAAAAGTCATACTAGTTAAATAAATATTTTGCAACTACCTAATTTCATTTAACTATAACGGTGTTCAATACCTATTGTAAAACAGTTGTGCAGATCTATATAAATACATCCTGATTACAAATCCATTGAACAGATGGGTCCTCAACCAATGTCCTATTACAGTATTTACTATGTTCTAATACAGGCAGCATTACAGGGTCATGATAAACCACTTTTTCTAGCAACTTATGGGATTTTAAAGAGTTGTTAGCTAGCACTGCTGATTAGTGATTATGTTTTGTACCTGATTAGTGATAATGTTATGTACCTTTGTGTCATTACAGTTGTATTATATGCAATAACATTTATGAAATGGTTTTATAACCATTTTGATTTTTTCTGATTTGCAAGCATCTTCCACTATTTTTTTTCTCTTATAAATACATGTGCATGGTCAACCAATGGTTTCAGCCCATTTACTATCCAATATTAGTGTGCAAACATTATTTTACATTACTTGGACAGTAGATTTGACTTAATATTTCAATGAGTTTCTTCTTCCATATTTTTTTACCAGCTATGTTAAAGCATAAAATTAACAAAATATTAAATTTATTAAGTAATTAAAACAGCTGCAATTGTAGTTAAAAGCTCTGAAACAACACGTCAAGGTATCCTCAAAATTGCAATGTCTTTCAATAAGCAAAGTAATACTGACATTGGATAACAAATCATAAATAATTTAACCAAAAAATTTTTTTGGTGATTAGCAACACGTTTTCTAGGTTTCTAAATTTTCAGATGTTTGGGACAAAATATGCATTTGCATAAACTGCTTACCAAATTCCATTACATAAAATGCTTTACTTGTGAAAGAAATGCAAAAGTTTGTAAGTACTTAGGGCACAAAAATTGTCGGGTTATTCGTGTGAAAAGAAGGTTTTCTCATTTGCCATCGCACTTTCACCGATCCGTTCCTAACGCACTTAGTTACATAACTCGGGCAATGCCAGTCGTAGTTTCACCACTATCTTGGTCCTAATGTTGAATTAAAAAGTTTTAATTAAACATTTGTGAATACTCAAATAATTTATTTTTGCCTAATAATTTTTTTAATGTTATAAGTGAATTAGCACATTTGCAGACTTTTGTATTTACTTTTCTAATAATTTCACAGTTTCATTTGACTGATGCCTGAATAAAGTGAAGAGGCCTATGGAAATGGTAATTTTGCAAATGGTTGAAGATTATACGGTATTTGTACACAAGCCGATCTTAAACTGGGCTTTCAAAAGTACACAGTTGACAGTGAAGAGCCTACAGTGCATGTAGTGTTACATCCTACAGGCTCCTAGGGCTGCCGACGTAGATGGTGCGTTGGGCTCACCTCTGTCTGACGCTCCTCAGAGAGGAAGTGCTGGGCTCACCTCTGTCTGACGCTCCTCAGAGAGGAAGTGCTGGGCTCACCTCTGTCTGACGCTCCTCAGAGAGGAAGTGCTGGGCCACGTGGTCGGGCAGGATGTTCTTGAGCAGCTGAGTGTTGTTCTGGCGCGTCTCCATCATGTCAGCCAGCTCTCGTTCCGCCTGCTGCTTCCACAGGAAGTCGAGCCGAGCTGTCACCTCCACCAGCCGGGCGTGGTACGCCACCATGGTGAAGAACACCACTAGCAGGATCAGCATCTGCGAGTTGAGCGGCATTCTGCAACACGGCCACGGCGCCACGCATCAGCTCGCCTTGCTCTGGCCTTGCTGAGCATCCAGCTCCCACAACATGGGAGTTCAAATGCCTTCTTACCAATGAGAAGGTTGTGGGTTCAAGTTATATCTCAACTATGGCAGTGCAAGTCACGTTTGGCATCATTTTCAGTTTCTCCATTTATTAAATTCCCACTAACATTATAATTGGAAAACTTACAGAAAAAATAAGCAGGTACCTACTGTTGCAGCATTACAATGGGAAATGTTTGACTTGACATCCATGCTCGCTAAAATACACCAATACACTCATATAACAAGGCCACTGAACATGTAGTGTCTTTGTACCAACTCTTCCCTCACCTTTTTAACTCATAATTTATGAAAACACAATAGTTTGAAGTCTACTATATATTAGGGATTTCCCTATTGTTCCAAACACAGTCACGCTATGTGTAACTGTAAAACATAAAAGTCCGACACTGTCGCCTATATTAATTACATTCAATTTATTCTCACTTTTAATTTTTAGAATTCTGAAACTAGGTAGGTATATTAACAAATTTTCATTAGATTCTTTACCTTAAAATTATGTATTATACTTGTGAGTTACAACTGCTACAGAACAATTTGATAAATTCATCTAAGCGGTTAAGTCTTCTTAACAACTTTTGTTCAAAAACCATATTTTCATATTTGCTTAAAAACTGTTCTTATAAATTACTACATCAACAAAAAAATTATAGTGTGTGTTCCTAACGATTTTCTGCCCACAGCTGTGATGATTTGCAATGGAATAAAGGCCTAGATCACATCCACAATGTTTCTCCGTCACCTTAAGTGGCAACCATTCAAATTATTTCAGTCTGATTAAGAAAGTTACAAGCCATTTGTGATAGTCTATTCACGATATCTTCACACTTTTTTCAAAAAAACTTTGAAAAATCACCCCATGTATTACATGTTTAGTTATTTTCTAAATATATTATGTATCACAAGCATTTTATAATACTTCTGTCAACATAGAGTATAATATTTTTAGTTAAATTGAACTTTTACTTATATTTTATATATGAAATATAATAATTCATAATTAATATGAAAAAATGGAATGAAAACAGGTTTATTGGTAATGCCTAAAAAGAAATAGTTCTCATGCAAAATATTATTAAACAGGAATGTTGTCCCTCAGGTGTAATTTTTTAGACTTAGTAAACTCTGTTTGCATGAGACAAAGGAATAGCAGAACTTCAGAAAAGTTGGAAGTAACCATGAGTGGACTATACAAAGACAATAGTAGAGTGGAAGTACTCACACTGTCTCCAGATTGGCCATGGTGAACACACCTGGGTAGGCGTATATGATCAGGATGGCAAATGCAGTCACCATGGTGGCTGCAAGGGCAGTTTTCACCAGGTAGTAGAGCTTGAGCGAGGTCGCGAGAGCCACGAGGCAGAGCACCCACGTGAACACTATGTACTCCGGGCGGAGGCACAGGTTTTCAGGGAGCAACACGTCCTCGCTGCTAGCCAGAGTCCTAGCGACTATGATACCTGTGGATCTCTGTCTTTTTATGGACTCCACAGAAACACTTCTCTTCCTCCTCTTCACCTCACTTTCAACATCGTCATCACTGCGCTTTACTTTCTCACTGTAGGTGTCGGGGATGTCTGTGTTATCCCTGCTCCCCGCCCAAGCATTGTCAACAGCTTTCCTCTTCCTGCGGTTCCCGCTAACGTTCAGCGTGGACTTTGCCATCAGCACGACGGACCGAGTGCAGTTGGCACCCTGCTGGGAGCTGTTGGTTGAGCAGTTGGGGTCCAGCGACACGGCGATGGGTGGGGATGCCACCTCGGACTTGGTCCTGTTCTGCGCGGAAATGGTGAGGATGAGGGACAGTATTACCTGGCTCATGGACTGGTTGCCATCACTGACTGACCTGGTAGTTGCCACGGTAGAAGTCACGTTGGTCAGCAGCTCACATGGACACATGATCTGCGAGACACACATATAGCCTCAGTTTTCTTTTTCAGGTCAGTTATCTTTCTGCAATGTAACATTTTATGCCAACTGCCAGGGACTACTGCAATGAAATAGTTTATATGCTCCAGTTTCCAACTTAAAATAAATAAGATTTACTGTTTTGAATATTTGTGTCCCATAAAAGAATCAAACTAAAAAAAATTCCAGCATATTAAACAAAATTAAAGTATTACATTTTTCTACATGTTTATTACATGTAATATTTGATTTGCTTATTTTAGGCATAAGAAAATATTAAAACACTTATACAGGTATGAATTACTTTGTAATGTTTCAATTGCACCAGACATCAATCAAAACATTAGCCTGTTAAGTTCAGCGACATTAGAGACACATGAGTATGCAGATAAAGGTGCAATTATAAAATATAAAATAACTAAAAGAGCTGGATGGACACTTCAACTGAGTTTTATTGAGTATGCACTTCCATTCATATTACACTGCAGCAACACAAAACATTTCATACGACAACAAGCGGGATAATAATCAATACCTATATCTTAGTATCAATTAAAGTCAGATTGAAAACACATGCATCGCAAGGAGATTTACAAAGGCACCTGGCACCCCTAACGAACTCCTGACACCAGTGAAAAGAGTTTAGTAGTTTAAAGTTTGGCCTAAATAAAATATGCAAAGAGGATAGGTCATGGGTGCAGCCGCTGCGAGTTACGATTGCATCTCGCGCATTGCTTCTTCACTCTGTGAGAGTTCGTAGCCGTCTATTAGCTAGCCACGGCCACATCCAGCATTCGTACCTACAGCAAGCAGCACTATGCCACTGAAACTGCCCAATCAAGGCGTTGTGTGATGCAGTCATGGCCAATTATAACAACACCCGCTACTGTGTTTGGAACCTTTGTGAAACAGCGTGAACTTTGTTACGTTTACCTTTTTATTCTATCTACGTCGTACAAGCTTGCAACAGCCAACTGTGCTTCCAGAGTTCGCTGGGAAAGGAAAAGTAATTCACCACACCTAACGATTGTTACTATTGTCAAAAAGACTCAAGAAATTACACAATTAATTCTGAAAAGCGATAACACATCAAATATACATAAATTACTATATACTGTCAGTTCTAAATACTGAATAAACAACATTCTTTCACAAAAGTATAAAAAATAACATATCAATTACTATTGTTAGCATCATTACAAATTTTCACAGTTTGAAAACTAAACAGTGGTGGGTAAAATTAGAATAGTTGTTACTTTTAAACATTTCATACACAGTTACAAACAGGTATTATGTTCTTAATTTTGATGACTTAAAATATACAAATTAAATAATTTGTTCTGATTTTCATGCATTCTTTTGGAGTCAGCAACATAACTGCTTTTGTTGGAATCAATAATACAAACAAAGTGTATGGAATTATCCATATGCATCAAATTTTCAGAGAAGATAATTTTTGCATTAATAATACAGTTGTGCACAGATGCTAAAAAAAAGAAAACACGATAGAACAATGGACATGTGGAAACAAATAACAAGGCTGCAGCCAGAAATGACAGGTACCCTTGTCTGTCAATTTTACTCTTCAAATGGTGGCATTGTAATGTGAAGACATGTTATAAAATTAATTGTGTAAAATAATAAAGCAATTAAAATATATCTGGTTCATTGTTCAAATTTACTGAAAAGGGCGCACCTGACTAGTATTCAAATTATTTAATGATCACTTGGAAGAAACTCAACATTACATTGACGCGTGCCGCTTACTGTTTTTATTCTAAAGCGCCGCTGTCAAACCCTGCCATATTAAACACGCATTCCTGATGAAAGAATAATACACGAGTCCGTATGTTCCATGCCTGAGCGGGAGGCGATGCAACTCGCCGCAAACTAGTAGCCTCACAAGGCGCATTGCTGTGAGGCCGGCCGGCCCGGCAGTGAGCAGACATGGCCACGCAGCAGCGGAGTAAGAAAGGGGTTGCACTCTGCACTCGTGGCAGCGGTGCGCGAAGCTTGACGCAAAGATATATGCGGCGATGCGCCGTCCAAACACCAGTTGATGCCGGCGATCTCAAGGGAGATGTCGCCTACTGGAGCCCTTACTCCAGCCCCGAAGGAAGCCACCATCAGAGACCACCACGCCGCCGAAGAGATCCAGCCCCGAGGGAAGACGTCAGCTGAGAGCCCGTGAACTTACCTAACCTCAAGCTACCGCCGAAATAACCCCAGCAGGAGGCACACATTAGCGAAGTGCTAGTGTTTATCGCTCAAGGAACGTTTTGAGTATTTGTGTGCCCGACGCCTAACATCCTTAATTATCATGATCATCAGTGGGTTTACGCATCCAGTAACCTTTGTATTGATTCTGCCCTTAAGGCCTCTAATTTGCTGGGTACAGGCTCAAACAGTTTGTCTATCTTCCGCCAAATAAAATCATGCTATCTAACCCACAACTTGACTGGCTACTTCTCAGTCGCAGACCCACCTCTCCCCTGGTAAGGACAGTGACACCTCCTACCCCTCCCCTGCTGCAGAGGACAACAGCCACCTTGGTAAGAGAGAGTATAATCAACCTCCAAAATTACCCCCCAACGATGCATCGCCCTTACGGCTGCAGAGAAAAAGGAGACAAAGCAATACTTGAGGTTTCAACCCTCGACACCCAAGGCGCCCGTAGTCGGCGCCAGAGAGGTAAGTCGTAACCTACGAACTCTCCTGTATACCACAGGAGGCAAGCAGCGTCAACATTTTGCTGCTTGTGATTCACACAAATAACCTAATGTTCATAAATTAAGTAGTTTATGTGCAATAACCCTACATTTTCTTAAAATTAAATTTTGTGGGCAGCATCGTTCAGCTTTCTTTGTACAATGTTTGCACCTGGGTTAATATATTTTTGTCATCAGAAAACAGAAAAAATTATGATGATGAGTTTTAATACAGAAAAAAATGTGAAACTGAAAATTTGATCCTTTGAGTGGTGCAGTAGAGAGGAGAGGAGGGGAGGGGGGATTATATTGCACGAAACAGAAAAAATAAATATTACAGTACTGGTATGCATAAAATGTGATGTTTACTTCTTCATATTAGATTTTGACTACCTATGTCAGTATTACCAAACTTATATAATTTAAACATTAAACATTCATAATCAGAAATAAACTTGTTCATAATTTTACTTTGCAACCTAAGAAACATGTATACAGACTCTATGCTAGATGAAAAGGAACTCAAAAGTATAAATAGGGTGGTGCCTTTTTCAATGTAGAACAGTGTAACATTTTAAGACATTTCCAGAGTTCACAAGTATTCCTGCTTAATAAGTTTTAATTTCACTATTGTACAACCAAAAGGGAAATTTGACTCTTTTAAGATGTTTTCCTGGTTAAAGAGCATACATTTTTCAGGTTCTTTAGAAACATCTGAAGAGAGTTTTACTGTACCAATAAAATATTCAAGTACCTATGTACTTAAACAAAATTGCTCTAACTCATAGCATACGGTAACAATAAGTAAAATTTTCCTTAAAGACAGAAAAAAGTAGGTAAATGATAAAAAACAAATAGATTTTGATATGCAAGACTGAAAGGATATTTCACGTCCTGGATGAAATTCTTTGGAGCATTGGGGCAACCACCAAATGAGATTGCACTGTCAAAACTGTCATGCCTGGGATCGCTGTAGACCGTAGGTGAAGGAGCATCTCACCAGACTGACGGAGGAGGTGGCGGACATGAGCAGCACGACGCAGCAGATGAAGACGGTGCGGCGGTTCCTGTGGTGCACCAGCACGTTGGACATGGTGCGCAGCATGTCCGGCAGCTGGCTGAACTCCTCCGCCATCACCAGCACCAAGGCAGAGCTCAGCACCAGCGTTGTCACCGACAGGGACAGCACCAGCGCCATCGAGCTGTGGCAACCACGCAGCCACTCACAACCCTGCACTCGTTACGTCAAGCTCCATGTTAAGAGAAATGGTGCAGTAATGTTTTATATTTATCAACTTGTCAATGCAACTAAATTTCTCAGTGTCAGTAAAATTTTTTTGGCATATTAAGATATAAAGAATAATCTCCTATGCATTTTTACATTGTTGGATGTTGACGTCCCTAACCACTGATAGAAGATAACAAAGAATATCTTATTTTGTATCTTCTGTCAGTTGTCAGAGAATAATAAAGGCAGTGAATATATAACAATATAAAAATGTTCACGTTACTGTTATTTATCTTAACGTGTAAAAATTTTTGATATGCACTATGAAAACTAGTTGCAATGACAAGACGTTAGTATATCATTCCCCTTAATGCATTAGATGAGAAAAAAATTAATTTATGGAACTTGTGGACTTAAGATGTGTCATTTGATAAAATCAGATTCCATTGTTGCTGCACAAAATAATTTCAGAATCAAAAAACCCTGTTTCAAAAATGTAACCAGGCAAGTAGAAATGTATTACATTTTTAAGTAATTAAATTGTATTGTTCTGTATGACAAAAGTTATTTTACAAAAATTTAGGGAAGTTATATACACATCTAAAATGTGAAAAATGTATTTATGTATAAAAATATAAACAGTAGTAATAAAATTTTTTTTTCCCAGAATGATTACATTGTGGTATGAAAGTTTTGTGGGTTCTTCATTCCATCACTGCTCTACACTTGTCTATCCCATTAAATATCTAGAAATATCGTCTTTCCCATACGTAAGCTGCCATTTCCCATTCATTCTGAGCCCACGCCAGATAGCAAACATTGGATATTTATATGGATGTCTACCACTCATTGTACCATAATGGGCACTTCTTTGATGCAACCTCTGTCTAAAAATGACACATACAAATAGGCTCATGTGGGGCTTGAACCTATGATGACCTGTTTAGAGTGTAAATGAGGGACATGTCGTACACCATCAGGGAAACCGTATACAATGGTGGTAATTACACTGGTGACAATAGTCAATAACTTAGCTGAGTGTTCAAAGATACAACTACTGATGTTAGGTCATCAGTAGCAAAATAATTATTTCCTGATTTTCATCTTGTGAAAAGGCAACTAAAGATAAATACAGAATCTTTTTTTTGTGTCTTTTAGGGCTGTAAAAGTGAATCACTGTTTTTCAAAATACATGTAAATCTTCCTGATAAGTAGAGCTAATAGTATTCCATCACAAAATGCAGCAAACATTGTTTGCAATGATAATGTTAAGACACATGGGAAAATTCAGGCCAGCCAAATCTGAAAATATGATTCCCAGAAGGCAATCCTGCTAGTTAAACCTCTGAAGAGCATGGTTTAATGAGTCATCAAGCCATGGAATAATGGCAGTACCATACATACTAATGGGAATGTATTCAAAAGTGGCTAGCCCTGCTCATACTACATTATGCAATGATGCAAGATGACGTCCTGTCCGCCAGACCGCTTGCCATGCCGCGCATTCACTGCATCAACTACACTAGTGTAGCTACAGTGCGCCAAGAGTGCAGTGCATGTGTGTGAAAGAGCAGAATAGTGCAACACAACCGCATACCCCACCCCCTCCCCCTGTAGGCAGGCATGGGTGCATAATGGCAGACCCAGCATATATAATTTGTAAGGCAATTTCAAATCAAGTATTTGAAAGTAAAGAAAGAGACACTAAGAGTGTAAACGTTCAGGGACGCCCCTATTGCATTTCAGTGGGAGGAGATATTGCCACCAACAACGCAGGAACCACTGAGTGAGGTAAGCCTTCACCAGATGAACGCCACTAACACTGACCTCACTGTACGTGATCTATATTGTGACATGGTGCAAGCGCAGCTAGAGTGAGCACTCACTCATGAACAGAAAGATTGTTGCGCCCAACGGGTTGTCAAGTGTTGGTGCGTAATAGATGGCCGTTTAGAAACATGATCACCCAGTAACCATGATGTGTGGAGACTGTTTGCTCCCCCCAGTGCTAGAGAGCAGGTACGAGACATGCGCACAATAGCAACATAGCAGGACATCCGGGGACGGCGCAAACAGTTCACAATGTGAGTGAACATTTCTTTTGGCCCGGACTAACCAGGCATGCACACAGGTACGTGCAACAGTGTGTTAAGTGCAACCAATTCAAAGCATGGAGAGCCGACGAGGTTCAACAGCAGCAGCCTCAACTGCCCACTAAGCACTTCGAGATGTTGTCCCTCGACCTCAGGGGGAAGGGATTCATTGTGGCGGTAACAGATAACTTCTCCAGGTTGGTCGAGCCATAACCTGTCAGTAGTGCATGAGCGACAAGTGTTGCCAAGGTCCTGCAGACAGACTTCTTCCTCAGGTGGGGATATCCGCAGAACCTACTTACAGATAATGGCAAGCAATTCACCGGCAGCAAGTGGCGAGAATTGTGTACCCGTTGGGGAGTGCGACACCTGAAGATGGATATCTACCACCCAAGTGCCAACCCCACGGAGCGCCGCAATTAGGAGCTCAAGACCCAGTTGCGGCTCCATGTGGGCGACCAGCACACCACCTGTGCCGACCATCTACCCACCACCCTCTTCACCCTCCGTCGGTGCGTTAACGGCGCCACCGGCAAGTCACCTGCAGACGTCCTGCTGGGCTACAACCTCACCCTGCCTGGTGAGTTTGACTGCCCGTGGGCAGAAGACAGTGGTGACCCAGTCAGCAATGACGCCCGATGTGAACAGCATCGGAGGGAGCACCAAGAGATACACACTCACCTGCGATATTATTAATACATTAAATTCATTATTTAATATGTTAAATGGTTTATTTCATATAGTTGCATAACGATTTCTTATTAATAAAAAATATGCATTGCGCTGTGGCTGCCGATCACAATGCAACCACCATCTCCACTACGATCTGGTCAGCACGTCTACGTCCACAGCCCTTAGAGACTTCTGCACGGGCTTTGTGGCAAAATGGAGCGGGTGATCCCGCGAGACATCGTACCCACCACCTACCTGGTCCGGCTTGGCAGAAAGACTGTCAAGATGAACCAGGATGACATGCGCCTAACACCAGGTGACGCCGACGACGACGCCACACCAGGCACCCAGTTGCCCCATGATGGTGACCACGATGTCGAGGTTCACCGACCACCAGCACAGGAGGAAGGTGCGTCAGCACCTCCTTCGGAGGATCATCTACAAGGGCCCGCAAGTCCGACGACGCCCAGCGACCAGGAATCGTTGAGGCGAGAGCCCCAGCATCGTGGACGGCGCGGCACCATCCATCATTACCGTTCCTACGTCAATGCCATTCCAGACGTACCACCGGCATGAGCAAGAAGTCTGAAGAAGCATCACGGTCTGCCCGCGTCACGATGCCTGGCGTTGCGGCACCCACCTTGACTGGGGCCTCCACCCCCCCTCACCCTGCCCACTACAGGTGACACCCTGGGACCTCTTGCAGCACTGTCAATGTCATCAGGACGGCTTCTGGAGGTGTCCACGCGTGCCTGACCTGCGGTGACGCCACCGCGTCCCACACCGCAGCAGGCCGCCCACGTCAACATCAGCACCGTTCAGACCACCCAAAGGCTCCATACGCCCTGCGGCTCTGACGTCGTGGACCACAGCCTGTCCCTGCGGCGCCTGAAGACGCGCGGCCCGCAAACGGTCTTAGCAGGAGGAGGGGTGTTTGATGCAGGACGGCATCATGCCCTCCAAACCGTTTGCCACACCGCGCATCCACCACACTAGTGTAGCTGCAGCGCACAGCAAATGTCGACACGAGTGCAGTGCGTGTGTGTGAAAGTGCAGAGGAGTGCAGCGCAACCACATACCCCCCGTCCGCAGGTGGGCAAGGGTACATAATGGCAGACCCACCGTGTATAATTTGAAGGGCAATTTCAAACCAAGTATTTGAAAGTAAAGAAAGACACACTAAGAGTGTAAACATTCAGGGATGTCTGCCCCTACTGGCATTTCAGGGTTTTTATTTTGTTATTCACAAATTCACATATTTTTCACCTCAGTTGTTTTACCCTCATTTCATGCCATCCAAGTGTAGATTGTATTTGTTTTTATTCAGGTAATATTTACGTATTTATTTTGTTAATTTATGATGCAAGTGTTCATGTCCTTTTAATTGTTGCAATTTACAGGCAAGCAGAAAGTAGTGCAGGGCGAACCGCGTACCACTATAGTTCGTGCCGCACATACTCACCAGATTTAGTTGCCATCGAGTGTCTCAAGGGGTGGGCACCCACTGCATCTTGCTCCGGGTGCCTTCACGTTTTTGTGCCAATCATCTGTAGCTGCAATAGTCTAATGTAACGTACCGGAACCTGTTCTTTCTGCACCCAGAGACGCCATCCCTTCTTACCGGGGAATAGCATTGCCCAGGGAAGCTTAACGCACCAATAATTCACTCTTATGCACAAATGTGTATTTTTCGCAGTCTTGCCTATCTGGCGGGCCTCAGGCCAGAGTCTGTATAAAGTGTTCACCTAGGGTGATGTAAGTGTTTCTGTGCAAACGAAATTACATGCAAGTTTTCAGACTTTGTGTCTTTTATTTCAAGCATTGCCTTCGAGTATTTTGGGGTATGGGTCCCCTATAACCTGCCTTCCCCCAGTCTCACGTAAATTACTTAACAGCCAGTATGATTAACTCAGAGATTTTACAGTTTAAGGCATGTGGGTCAGCCTGAATAGGCCCACAGTATTTTCCATGTAAGTATCAGGAGCGAGGTGCTCTTCCGACATTTCACCGAGGGACTGCGTTCGTCAGGGCGAACGGCCTGCCGTACCCTGAGATCATCACCAGCAGCAAAAATTGGCACCGTCTGCCGCCTAGTCGGGTGTCCAAATCCACAAACCACCAAACAATGTTTTTCACCGCCCCTCAAAATTTTCCTTAACCCAACACCACCCAGTCAACAGGCGTTAGTAATTTTCTTCTATGAAGAAACAAAGGAAATACTAGCTCTGTTCAAATGTACGTCTTTTCTTTTCCACGAACTGTTTTCCATTTGCCAATCCCATTTTCAGAAGAAGTATTATTTAAATTTTCATAATGGCAAAATCAGGGTATTTGTGAATATATATACACTGCCTCATGTAAGATGATGTGAAATTAAAATACAGGAATCATGTACCATAGTTCTGAACACATTTTTTCATGTGTAAAACAAATTTTTATGAACTTTTTTGTACATATTTCTGCATATCCAGATTTCCAAAATATTAAGTTTATTGGTAAACAACAGTTCTTGCTTCTTTAAAAAACTGCTGTTTGATTTTGAGTATTGCAAAATTATATTTTTTGCAGCATTTGGGTCAATATTCAGTAAATCACTTTTTTGAGACATGGGAGATATTTTGAATATACAGTATTCCTTATCAAAAGCTTTCATTAAAGTGAGTAATGAAATTTACAGTATGTACAATAACAATTTAATAAATGTTCATGATTGTTACAATTAGTGCTAGACTTACCTGGGCATAACAATAACTTGACACACAACTATGAAAATCCAGATGATGAAGCAACACAGCATGTTGGATTTGAACATTTCTTCCCTGAGCTTGCAGAACTGGAACAGGGTAAAAAAATTATCAGCATAAAAAATTATTGCAAAAAGTAGAGTGGTTGACACACTGCTACATAAAAATTACCATAATTCTAAAAATATCAATTTTTTTTTACATCACAAAATACTAGATAATTGCCAAATGGTTCAGATGTGCATTGTATGGGCATAATCAGTGTTAGGTTTTTACCTTTTTATGAAGCCTTCAAGTTGTTGAAAACCTAAATTACATAAATTAAAACCAAATGAGTAATTAATTTTCAATTTTTTAATATTTTTATGGTTTTGGTTCTTGAACTCAGGTCCCTACACTATACCTCAACTTTTGAGATTGCATGCTTAGACATTCAAAGACCTGTAAAGGTGAAGTGCATTTCTCATCAATACCTCGGTACCAGGTTTATTGCAAACAGGTTTCTTGTGATTTTGATGCATGTCTTCAAAAGTGTAGTTGCTTACATAACCTGCCCTGCACAGTGTGTCGGTTTAATGTCACAACATTTTTGGACAAGGACAACACAAGTGTGAATAGCGTGATGCATAAAAGACTGTAACCTACAACAAAGTTGCATATATTGAGACGCATATATATTGATGAATATTGTAATTTTTTTAGGGCATGAGCGACTGTAAAAAATTAATTCAATAAAAAAAATGCATATGATTAAAATTGTGTTTTATATCATGTTAACCGAATTTGCCAGAATATAATAAAAATTTAAAAGGTACAGAAATAAAATAAATTTAATTAAAAAGTATTGTATAAAGTACCATTGTATTATATGTACAATTATATAATTTAATAAAAAAAAAACTTTTTAAAATTGAACAATTAAAATTTTTTTAAATAAATATATATATTAAATTAATTATGCAGGTAGTCAAAGTTCTTCATCATGCACGTAGGTATATATTGAAATTTTTTTTAAAAATAGAAATAAAAAATTACATATTTTTCCTATGTCTAAATATGAGTGCCGTCACATCACCTGGCGGCTGAATTGAGAAATTAACGCCACCTAGGTGTTGAAAATAGAATTCAACATGGAAGGCGCTGACAGCGCAACCTATACTATAAAAACATAAACAAATATGGCTGCTGCCTGTGACAATATCGATTATTAATACACTAGCGTCACCTAGGTGTAGAAAACAAATTAAATCCAAGATGGCGTCCTCCAACAATGTATAAAAAAATGACAATAAAAAAACCAAAATGGCATTCTCCAGCAATGTATCAACAAATGACAAACGAAAAAACCAAGAAGGCCGCACGCGGTATAATAAGTACCGGAAATGTAAATTTTTTATATATAAATTTCTTAATAATCATTTTTAAATAATCTTTTAATAATTTTTAAAATAATTCTTTTAAAATTTTTTTATAATCTTTTTTAATTTTCTTTGACTTTTTTGGTTTTCCAGGTCAAAGGTTACAGAGGTCAAAGGTTAAGGTCACCTGAATCCAAGATGGCCACCGGCCGACCAGAATGACAGAGCATGAACAGATCCAAGCTACCTAGGCCTTGGTGCCAAGTCCCCATTTCTCTACTACTGCAGTGACTGTATTAAGGGATAATTCTGGCATTCACCTGAAAAATTTCTGAAAACCTGAGAAAACCACAATCGAGATGGCAAGACTGACTGAGAATTGAACCTTGAACCTCTTGGTCATGTGTCCAATTTGTTAACACTGTGCCAACTTGTTTCATTTACTAAAAATGTGTTCAGAACTATCTATGTATGTTCCTCATCTTTCACCTTATTTATAAAAGATACATAAAAAATATATTACATAAAGTTAATTTTTAAAATTAATATTACTTTAATTATAAATTACAATATATTTCTGAATAAAGTGTATTGAAAACATGATGATCATTACACAATTCTTATTTTGGTGAACAAGAGGAAAATTTTTATAAATTATTTGGGAATGTAATATGTAATTCAGCAGGATCATGGCACTTAAATGTTTAATTAAAATGGTCACACTCTTTGCAGTTGACGTGAACCAGGCGTTCACTGTTCCCTTTGTGCCCACTGTAGCTGCCGCAGTAGTGTCCTCCACTCCGGATGCACCATACCAGCGCACATGTGTACAAGAATGATAGTGTGTTCAGTGTATATCAAGTGTATTTGTCCATGTGTGATAGAGCACCGTGTCATTAATTATTCATTTTACCAATTTAATCATTATTATTTACCAATATAGTTTTCACCAGTATAGTTATTTAGAGTTATGTGTATTTATTCAGTATTGATGTATACCATAATTATCGTGTGTCAAAACAATCATCACATACATAGCCAGCCAGGGACATGTGACATTTTCAAGTTGGCAATGCAGTGGCTGCTACGAGTCAATACTTACATTTAATATTAATATAATGATGTTATATTATGTAAGTACAAGGGTAATTGTGTTTTATTATGTAAATTGTGTTTAATTATGTTTATATAAGGTATATCATGTTTACATCCCATTAGCATTTAAGTCACATTTGTTTCATCTCTCCACCGCCAGGTGTCGGCCGTGCTTAGGTGGCACGAGCCGATGCATTGCTCAGGACAGTAGGCAACATCACATCGGCGCGAGCGGACGTGGTAAGTCTCTCGTTTCACAAGAACCTCGGCACCAGCCTCTCAGGCTGCATCACTCAACAATCGCATCATCATATCATTCACGAAGCAACTAGTACTTTTATGTTAAATCTCACCGAGGAGAGAGCAGCGTCACGCGCCTTAAGTAATTATATTCCAGCAGTGTGTTTATACGACCACGCGGTCACCACGTGTTTCATCAAAGTGTTCAATAAAATAATTATATACCTCTAAAAAAATTTAGTGCTTTATTAATTTAGGCGTGCGCAGCGGCCAAACAGCTCGCAATTTCATAGTATTTGACGTTGTATTACTAGAGAACCCCTGGGCCGTCGGCCGAACGACCCAAATAATCTCACCAGCTCACCGTAGGGCTGTGGCGCCGGGCAATTTATAATCATCACATTACAACTCTGGTATACGATCGCGTCACAGTATACACTCATATACACTACATCTCAAAAGCATTAACAAACCTTTAAGACCATGTTGTTAAGAGCTGCCCATACCTCTCTCTCCCCACTTATTTTTTAAATTATTATAAAGCACAATATTTTAATGCTTTTACATACTGCTATTCAAACAGAAACAATTACCTCAAAATTTTAGTAGGCTATGTGAACAATGCTTAGTTTTGAAATTGAAAACTGGAAAAATACAAAGGATTTTCATATTTCTCATATAAGTTACGTACTACAATACAGACTAAAAAAAACATTGTTAAATTTATTAACTTTTAAGCAAAATCCAGCTTCTTGAACTCTGAGAAACACTAGCCTCATCATCTGTACATGTCGCAATGGGAGTATCGTCAGAGCATAAACCTGCCAGCATGCAGTCGCGGAATGTACTTCCCGAAATGCAGGCAGTCTTAGACTGGCCAAGCCACAAAAACAGCAGCTAACCTTGGTCTCCATGTCAAACTCCTTAAAGCGAAGTGTCCAAGGGTTGAGGTTAGCCTCCCGCATGCGCTTGTTGCTCTCAATCTCGATGCTGTTGTCAATAATCTCGTCCACCTCCTCCGCCATGCTAATGCTGGGGTTTCCCTTGTCGTAGTGGTCCAAATCATCTTCTAGGAACTGGTCGTCATCCATGTCTGGGCTCATGGTGTTCAACTGAGGACAAAATTACACATATAGTAGAATCATGATACAAAGTACTCAAGTGGACTTGAGTGAGCTAATGAGTGAAGAGATTTACGAGGCTCTTAACATTGAGGTCTTGAGAGTTGATGAGGGTGAAGTTAGGTGAGTATGGAGCAGTGCCAGAATGAAGGGGCGGGAGAAATGGGGAGATCCCTGAGAAAACCCACGGACCAGCGGCATCGTCCTGCACAATTCACACTTGCGAAAATCCGGAGTGAACCGATCGGCGACTGAATCAGATTCGCGTTGGTGGGAGGCGAGCAGTCTAACCGCTGAGCCACCCTGGCCCCAGTGGACTGGTGCACAAACTGGATTGCAGTGTACAGTATTTGTTAATGCATGTTTTTTAAGACAAACTATTTGTTATGCACACGCAAAGAAACAACATTTTGGACGAGGGCATAATACAACTTTCAACAAGTCACACTTACTGCAAACACAATATTTTGAAGCTCTTCAAAATTACCAAAAATAACATTTCCAGACTCCAAGGTACACACATCACAACGAGAAAAGGGCGTGACAGTTCCGAGCTTTGCGCATAGCAATTATGGCACACTTGATGTGCATGGCAATGTCACCCTTATCGCTCTTAGGTTTCTCTGCCTAAAACATGGAAAAGAGCTTCCGATAGATGGTTCCTTAAAATTTGAAATAGCTTCATACTGAACCACTATTTAATGATATCTCATTTGCTAGATATTTGAAAGATGTACTTTAAAGTGAAAAGGCCTGGTAATTGAAATGTACTGAGAGTTTTGGTGTACCAAATATTCACACGACCCTACTTGCCACTGGCTGGTGGGTATTCTCTGTAGTATTCATGTTTCTCTCACCCTTGCAATCCACCACTGCTACAACTCCACATCACTAAACCTCCATCGATTTGAAAGACCTCACTTTGAAGCACCCTCCAAATCTCCCTCAACTCAGTTTGTGTCCCAGATGTGCGACTTGAGAGACATACGTTCTCGAAGGGTATCTCAGGCTGCCAGTCGGTGGTGGCCTCCTCATCGATGAAGCTGATGGGCTGGGGCTCGTGGGTGGTGACGACGGCAGGGGAGGAGTTGTTGTTGTCAGAGGCTAGGGTCACCAGAGTGCTGGCTTTGTCCTCCTCCGACCAGAGGCGCGGGCGGGAACTGCGGTGGTGCAGCCTGCGGCGCGGCCTCAGCGGCTCCACCTGCTTGATGATGAACGTCTCCACCCCGTGCTCCTGAAACATGCAAGATTCTCCAACACTCTGACCTTCAGTAGGCTAAATCACATGCCAGGCGCCATGTTTCTGGATCTGGAATTAACTCTTCACAATGGCAAACTGAAACAGCTGTTCACACTAAACCCATCAACCTCCAAAACCTTTATTTTTGACAGCTTTTATCCTTTCCACACCAACAAATCTCTGTCATATAGTATTGACAATAGAGCTAAATGCATTTGTTCCACCAAAACTGAGTTGGACAAGCAGTGTGATCGAATAGCCAAAACCTTCTTCAATATAGGGCTACCTCAAACCAATTGTTCACAAACCGATTCAGCGAGCCACTTCAACCACAGAACCTCAAACAAAGACCAGCAACTCCTATATTCCGTGAGTTGTCCCTTACCACGAAGGTCTGGACCAACTCAGAACTATCCTCAACTGTGGACACAAAATTTTGGACTCAGCACCACTCACTCGAAACTTGTTTTCCAATATTTCCTGCCACACCCTAGTTCACCTCCCAGCCACTAGGGACACTGCCATTCACTGATCGACAAACTGCAATCTACCATCACTTGCCACCTAAAGAAGCCGGTCCAACCAGCAAAACGTTGCAATCACACATCTGCATGGAAAGTGTGTTTGGCAGACTTTGGTATGTATGTCTATCCGCGAGTACTTGTTTTTTCTGTCTACTCTTTAAAAATGTAATTAGTAGCCTGGTGGCCTATTCTTGCTATCTGCACCAAATGGGGAACCAGAAAAACAATCTATAAAATAGCTTATCACAGCTTAGAACAACATTCATGTTTCACGTGGGTGTGCTTTCTACCAAAGTTCTGATACGAAACCCTCTGTTGCTGAAGAGGAAGTTTCCAGTATATACCAGTATCTTTAGATTAACAGGTCATTTAATAAATGTTTGCGAGAATAATGCATCCACTACCAGTCTAATATTATCAATTTCTGATCATTTTGATCATATAAAGTTTGTACAGCTAAGAATTTAAATTGAAAAATTTTCTACATTCAGGGTTGGCCTTGTAATTTAGTAACTACTGCTAGAAAAGTGTGATCCTCTTTGTCTGTAAATACATTATAAATGTGTGTGTGGAGAGTTGTACAATAAAAAAAAACTTTTCAAACCCATTATTCAGATATTTTTATACTTCAAAATTATATGTAACTTAGAGAAAATGTGGGGAATTGAAATGTGGTAAATTGAAACATACTTTTACTCCCTAATGCTTAAAATATTTATTCAGCATTATTCGTACAGAAAAAGAGAAACTCAAAAGTGTGGTGGTTCCCCCATTTTCCTCATCATCTCAACATGAGTCTAAGCAATTTATAAGTTTAGATATGCTATTATGTTATGGCATCCTGAGCACCACTTATCATACTCTGTGATGATAAGCCCACTGTCACCTGATTCTTGAATGACTGCATAGACTGATACTCTGTGCATTTTCTGACTTGTTACACCCATAAGATATTACAGTTGCTGAGAAATAAAATACAAGTGTCAATTATACACAACGAATTTCTCATGACCTCTATGGCAATGTGGTATTTTAACATCTATGATTCACTGGAGTAAATAAATAAAACAAGTTTCTTAAACAAAATAAAAGCAACAATGGTAAATTGAAAAGTGTTTATCATTTGAATGCGCATAAAGCTACAATTGAACATTGTACATAATTACCATTCAATCTAAAATGTATATCTGCAATTTGTATTTAAAATTTTCAGGTGAAGAGAGAAAAGATGTGTATAAAAACAGCAAATAAGAGAACACAGTACACACTTCAAGGAAACTGCTAATGACCTTGGACAAAGGCAATGAAGGAAAGCCCGCAGGAAACCGCCGAGAAGACCTCAGAGGAATTGGAAAGAGACAAGAGCACCACACGCATCCCGGACATAACAGATGAGGAACTGAAGAGGCTGGTGTTGCAGAGCTTTATCGGACACATCCCCAAGAACTGGCAGCTGCACCCAAAGAAGTCTGAGGACGAGGCTGATGAAGACCAGTTGTCACCGGCGGGGGCCAGTGGGATACGGGTCTGCGCGTGTGGGGAGCCCATCACCCCTGCTGAGGACGACGACGAACAGATCTTTGAATGCTCCAACTGCAGTGAGTTCCGCAGGGAGGTGTACGCCAGTTTCCTGCAGCTACATGATGTCCCGCATCGCCGGCGGTTGTCTTAACAGTGACTGAAAGGTTTCTCCTGGTTGGCGAATAAGTAAGGCAGCCATGTGGGACGGAATTACCAACAATGGACAAATGTTCTGTTCTATATTTGTTTCTGTCTTTCTCATCCATGCAAACTACTTATTTTCAAACAGATGAAAAAAAACATTATTGATACCAAATATTATGACTCTTTAGGCTCACCTATTTCTGGTAAGCCTAAGCATAATTACTTCACAATACATATTTATATACATACTAATGTTTCCATAATTGCAAAAAAAAAAAATAATTTAAAGTATTTTTTAAATTCTGGAATTAATTAATTTACTTTGTAGACACTCAATAAAGAAAATTACTTGATACCCTAACCACAATGACAAGAAGCTGTAACAGCAAATTATTTTATAACGGGCAGCAAATGTAGCTGGTGATTATTTAGAGCTGGCCTGATGTTTATAGTTGATTGCAACAACCATTAAACTGCAACTGAGACTACATAAAGTGTGACTGGCAATCTGGTAGCTTGTCTGTAGATGGTTATGATGCATTCTTCAATCTTACACTAGGCTATGCATTATGTACTGCTTCATGGGTTTGTACACACAGATCATCAGCTACAGTGCTTAGTAAGCACCATTACACTTTACAGCAGCTCACCAACAGCCACCAGTTATAAACTTAATACACTTTTCCATTGCTGAATTCCAAATCTATACCAGATTGTCCCAGGGAGTTTCACTGTGTTCCCACGTCTCACTTTACTGTAAAAATGCCTGTGGGTAATGTATAAAAAAAAGTAAATGGCAAAACACTATTCTAATTCTTGCCGCATCAACTTTTGGAGAAGAGTAAGCTGATGTATTTTAAGAATGATTCTCTTTACTCACTTGGGGCCACAGTGGTGTAATGGTCAGACTACTTGCCTTCCACCAAGGCAAACAGGGCTCAATTCCTAGAAGGGTTGCTTCCAGATTTTCGCATGTGGGAATCATGCCGAACAATGCTGATGGCTGGTTTTCTTGGGAATCTCCCATTTCCCCCGCCCTTGCATTCCGGTGCTGCTCCATACTCACCTCACTTCACCCTCGCCAGCTCTCAAGACCCTGATGTTAACAGCCATCCAAAACTCTCCACTCCAGTCCACTCTTTATTCATTTTTCCACAGCATACATTAACAATATTTGAATTTAATTAATTTTCCTATTAAATTCATGTTGTTACTAGGCTGTGCCTCAATACTCTGCGTACTATTTGGGTATGACTCGAAACTTTTGTCAGAATTCATAAGATGTATATATAATTATGTTTTCTGAACCAGAGTCAAGCAATAACAGAGCCAGAAATTCTATATTGTAGGGGCCACCCAGTTAAAGTCATTACTACTGGCTAGAATTATTTCTTGTATAACTCCATTGATATATATATAAATTTTTATTGATGTAAATATTGGATTATTGTATAAGGTTTTTCAAAGTAGTTTATTCTGGATAGTTTTCTACCATGGAATATTAACAATTCAGAGTATACCAATAAAATCATACCACAGGAATTTTTAACACTTTCGGAGAAAATGATTAATTTAAGAACTAAAATGTACACATAATTTTATTATAGTATTTGTGTATGTACTGATGGCAAAGTAAAAGCAACAAAGTTGTTTGAACCTTAAAATAATTTGTTGGAGAGTGAGTTATCACTATGATAAGTGTGGCGACACTGCAGCACATGATGATGTTACCGTTAGTTCAGTTCATGTGAGGTGTCCGAGCTATCTCGTGCTGTTTACTACGAGTAATGTGAAGTATTAACCCAAATATGTTTACTGAAACTGCGCCAACAAACTAAATATCATTGATGCTGTGACTGTTACTCTTGCTAATATTACTAGGTAGCGTTGACTGGAAACAAGGTCGCAAATTTTCAAAGAACTAGGAGTAGTAGATCAAGATGTTAGACATGTTGGTGACAGTTTGGGCGACACTTGACAGCTCAGGTCTTCAGCACCGACGAGGGTGAAGTGAGGAGATGGAGCAGTGATCTAGATCTGACCTCACTGAGAATCAAATTGGTTTGCAGCCGTGTGAGCCACGTGGCCTGACCACTAGTCCATCGCAGCCACTTCGAAAGTCAGGAATTTAATAAATTACACTTTGAAACCCTGTTAGGAAGTTCCCATGTAAGAAGTTTTCCTGCGTAATAAGCCTATATTTTTCAGCTCCTTCACAAATATCTTTAATAGTGTGTGACACATAAACCAATGACAAATGTATTACTAGAAGTTGACAGGTTGTTGGAAAAAAATTTATGAAAAGGAAGAAAGGGCTCCTTGATAATGTTTTTTCCAAGAGAAATGCATCACTCTGTAAAAATATTTGCTTAAAAAATTAGTAAAAACAGTGATCTAGGGTTGTTGTTTTTTCATTTTTCTGTATTTGCTTCCATAAGTTTGTGGAATACGATGAACATTTGTAGCACTGATTTATGTGCCATGCACTTTTAACAGTGTTTCACTGTAACATCCGTGATACTTATTAAATCAGGCTTCGTTTATGCTACAATATCAAATGAGGATTCCTCGTGTACTAAAACAACTGCAGAAGTGAATGTAGAAACAACTAAGAGCTCACAACTTGTTTCGAGTGACACAGGTGGAAACATACGTTAATATACAGTAATGTGACCCCCCCCATAGCCACACACGCAGCCATAAGCGGGGAAGCTGGCGTGCCCCGCAGTGAGTGAGCGGCACATACTGACCTTGAGGTAGCTGTCTCTGGTGTCGCCATGCCCTGGCTCCACCTCGTACACATCGTTGAGGCAGTCCAGCGTTGCCTTGGAGATGTGCACTCGCCTGCACACACCGTTGCAGAACATTGGTAAACCACATGTACCAACACTCACTTTCTACTGTGCTCCTGCCTCTCTACAGACTGAGGACTCTGTGTCTTTGTTGTGCATAGTCCCCACAGTAAACAAATACAAAGCTACCTGTTCAGTGGGACACTGGTACCCAGAAAAATTACATTTACTTATGCGTGATATAAGAGGTAATTTGTTCGTGTGAACTTTTGAGTTGGCCAAGAAATTATTTTGAGAAATACTAATAATTATGATAATAATAATTTGATGGCACTAAATTTTCTATAGTTAAAGACTTGAATGTCTAATGTATTACAATACCCTTTCTTTACAGTTCATCGTCATAGTCACGAACAGGTTCCAGTCACTGGCTGTGTCTGTTTGCAGTACAGGCTTCTCCATGTTCTTCTGCCTTCCCATCACATCTCCATTCTCGCTCTGCTCCAGTCTTCATCTCTCTTCCTTGCGCACTCCTCCATTCTCCTCAGCCATCCATTCCTAGATCTTCCCAGTGACCTTTTGCCTCGCATACACATTGCATGTATCCTCCGTGGTATCTTGTCGTCTTCCATTCTCTTCACATCTCCATACCATCTCAGTCTCATTGTTTATATTTTATTCTTTAATGTATCTTCATTCAATATCTCTCTAATCTTACCATTTCGCATCCTGTCCATTTTCACTACCCCTAATCTGCTTCTCAGAAATTTAATTTCACTTGCCTGTACCTTATTCATCCCCCTTCTTTTCAACGACCCTGTTTCCAACACGTGTGTCAGTATATCAGTATAGGTAGCGATATGTAGAGTTATGAAACAGTAAGTATCTTTTAAAATATTACTCGAGACTGGATCAGTTTTTACATTGTTGCTGAGAAATACTCGTTCGTATACATCTCTAAAATTCACGTACAGATTCAACAATTCAATGTGTGCAGTATCATCTTAAGTCTCACTATTTTTGCAAATTTATAAACAACACTTTAACAGCAGATCATTTTATGCAAAGAACAAAATGATAAATGAGCAACTCTCTACCTACATTAGAAAAACACTCAAAAGCACAAAAACTGGTTAAATACACAACTGGGGGTTAAAAAACAGTTGAGATTATGATCAGTAATACAGATTAATGACCTAATACTCTTACATTCTATGCTATTAACAAATCTGTAAATGCAATACCCAACTTAATTCAAAATAAAAATTCAGAAACAGACAATTTACGTAATAAAATACCTAGAAATAATTACAGGCAGTGTTCAACAGAAAAAAAAGGGGGAGGGGTGAGAAATAATTGTGGTGTTATGAGTTTTTGAGTCTGTATACAGTTTTCATTATTGAAATTAGCTCTTTAAAAAGGCATAGTATATCACAGTAGTTTAGGTCAAACAATAATTGTTTCTAAAATATAATCAAAAATAAATGTCCTATAATCTAAAAAAAGTAATTTTCCAAAAATTAATTTCAAGCATAAGTAATCTAAAATGCATAAATCCAAGATGGCATCCAACTCTCCCCCTTCATGCCTATCCACCTGCCCAAGACAGGTAAAACTTGATACAGACAAGTGAAGGTAATTTTTTGCCCGTCTGTTAGGAAACAAAAATGAAAAGAGGAATTGATACAGTATTTATGCTTGTATACCGCGCCTAATTTCATTACATGGTACTGTGCGTTATCTGAGACTAGTTGCATATCTACTGGGAGATCACTCATCTTTCGCATAGTTTACAACATTACATTCTCTCATATGCCCTGTTTCACTTCTGGCCTCCTCTGTGATTTTATACCTATACCTACAATACACATGCAGGTTGTGTTGTACTGCAGCACTTAAGACTGTAAACCATTTATTTGGGACACAGCCCAATGCCACCCAACAAGCAACATACCTCCCGCTTCCTTTTATGTGCCTTCGCCTGTACCACATAGTAGATAAGTACACAGAAACAAAATGACACTGCAGTTCCTTTGATGTGGGTGTCCCCATTCTTTGATTGGCTGCGCAAGGCTCTGGGAACGGTCTGCACGTTGTTAATGGTTCCCTATTGGCTGGGACGCCAGCTAGTGTGTACGTTGCCAGATGCTGATTGGCAAACGGTGTTCTATAATTTTGCTCTGGGCAGTGACACCATATGCAGCTGGAGTTCACACTACAATAGATTGTTTCACCTCTGTCTACTTAAGTACTACTGTATATGACCATACACCACTGCTCAAGCAAATAAAGCAATGCCAGATCCAGCTCACGATAAGCCATCAATGGTTTCTACTACCGTAAGCATTCACGTCCTTAATTTATTTTTATAATTCCTTAGTGACAACATTTTATAGAAGTCAATGTGAATGTTAAAAATTATGTGGAAATATCTACAGTCAAAGGAAACACCATCCGTTTCAAGAACCATGCAAAGACTGAAGAGGAAAACATATGCTTGGGCTGATGGAAGTGACAGCAATGAACAAAGAGTGTGATGAAAAGTGAAATGACAATTAAATAAGTTCAAGTAAATTTATAGTGTCAGTTTTCTGTATATTAAATTACAAATGTAAAAAAATAATGTCAATTTTTTTTGTTGCATCTTTATTAGATTTTAGACAGGCAGGTTGTAAGTGTAACGGACAGTCATGAGAAAATAGAAACCTATTCATCAGAGAGGCAAATTTCCTTAAAATCGATACCTGATTACAAATATGAATTCACAGCAGATGGAAGATTTCACAGTAACTTAGCGGGTTCTTATATTTAAAAGGAATATAAGGTTCAGTTATCAAATGCATCAGCACAAATGTCTTAATGACATACAAAATGTGTAGTACTACCGTAAACCGGGTTTACTTTGTTGCTGGTGTAATTTTGCACCAATCAAAATTTTTGTCTTAGTGCCATTTGGCAAAGAGACAGTGAACTGTACGTAGGTATTTAAAACATTTAACGTTATCTAGTCAGGTAATGTTTGCCACCCATTCACCAAATGGCACCAAAACCAACATTTACAGTGGTGCAAAGTTACCCCAGCAAGTGAAAAGTAACCATGGTTTACAGTATATAAATTTACTCTGCAAATTATGCACAATTAGAGCATGATAACCTCTTTACAGAATGTTTGGATGGGTGCTATCTGAAACATGAATAATAGTACACGAATGCATTACTGATGTGATGTTTGCATGAAAATGAAACTATAAATGTGTTAACCACTGAGTCACGGATAACAAAATCATTATGAACTGGTAATACTTATGCTAGTTACCCAGGTATGCCTCCAGACTCGAGGTGATTCGCCAGCGTGACATCGTAAGACCACACATCGAACTGCCATTTCCTCAGTCCCAGCACCCCGCACAGCACGGACCCCGAGTGGATGCCGATTCGCATGTTGAGGTCGACCTGCCAAAATCACACAACATTTAAAAGAAACGCTAATGATACCCATCTTATCGGTGTACGTTAACTGCCCTCTTAAAAACACAAGCAATCTTTATGCAGAAAATCAGATTGCACAGTTAACAACACAGATTGTTCTGCAACCCTAAGATGCGGAGTTCTTTAGACAGAAAGTGTTTTGTGTTATTAACACATTCAGCCACCGTGTTCATGTTGCACACGAAACATTCTTATCGCCAGCGCGCTGTACGCGGATGGGAAATAGTTATCCGGTGATCGAGGCCTTCCTCGTGGTTTATCTGATTGGTGGAAGTTTCTGCGCCATTCTTCTAAGAATGGTTAATCATAACATCACCGAGCACGTAGCTGGTTGCAATAGGTACGCATGACATAAGTACAGCTCACGGCCTACATTTTTCATGATTGTAACACTTGTACGGATAATATAATCCATGACAGAAAGGGTTAAGGAGAACATGGAATGATTTATTTTAATCAAAGTGGGCAACCAGGTGAAGAGGTTTGCATTGCAACCCAGATTTGTCATTGGTTTGGGTCACAGTTCATCAGGAACCAACAAATGGCCTGGAAGGTTTGGTCTTGTGCGTAAATCCTTCATGATGGAATGGCAGGAGCATCTACAGAAATCGAGTAACACTACATCAATTCTGTATTATCACATTGTAATAATGAACTGACGGGCTATGCTCTAGAAACACTGCAGACTGAACACTGAAATTGACTTTGAAGTTTGAGTTTAACACAACACAAATATTCACAGAAATGATAAAGATGATGGAACATTTTTGATAACAGCAAACTAAATTATTAGAGGGTGCAAGTGAACCATCATTTATCTGGCCTTCTTACCAGAGGCACCTTGATGCTTGATGGCCATGAAAGACCCTGTGCAAACTACTGATGGGTCCAACGACTTGCTTTGGTTGGGATGATAAATACATATCACACAAGTGGAATTTGAGGATAACACTGCTGTTAAGTACCAGTAGAAGTTGCAGAAGTTTGATATTTAAAAATTGGAAAAAGACGATGTTAATGTAAATTTTAAACCAAAGTGTTACATATGTGACCAGTGCTTTTATTTATTACAAAAAAAAAGAAAAAAAAAAGCCAGTTTAATATCAGGCTTTATCCCAAACCATAAAATCACACGTAAGATACATTAGTGTGGATATGTCTTATAAATATTTATTTTTCTTCCTTGAATTTTTTGGAGTATTCACGACAGTGATGGGCAACGACTCTCATCAGTGTTGTGCAGCGAGAATGATGTTGAACCATCCAACCACCTCTGCGGTAGTGTGCGAGGAGCTCAAGTACATATGCACACAGCAAAGTAGGTACTATTGCATAACAGTTTCTCTTAGCATTACATATAGCCCTACAATAAATTGTAGCGTGATAAGGCCGTATAACATAACTTCACCACTTAATGTCGTGTCACTTGAGGTGCCCATCCACCCCACTACAAAATGCAGCAGCTGCTTCACCTCGATCATGGATAGTCTGCCCCTGGTTCACGTCTCAGATCACTTCTACAGTCCTCCTCTCATTGAAACCATGCCTGGGGCAGACTTAACACCAACAGTAATCCAAGGAGCGTGGATGCATACCTGAGTTTTGTGCCGGACGTACTGTATGGCCTTGATCATGTGCAGCCCCATCTCGACGCAGCAGTGGGCGTGGTCGGCGCGAGCTCGGGGCAGCCCCGACACGCAGTAGTAGCAGTCCCCCAACAGCTTGATACGCAGGCAGTGGTTCTCCTGCAGACAGTCATCAACACCTGCTATACGTCTTTGCTGACTCTCCGCACAGCCAGCACTGTCCGACTATTTTGGTCTCTACTCTTACATGAATTCGTCAGAAAATTATGACTGAAAATGTTTATAGTTTATTTATTTTATTGAGTACTATTAAATCACCTTTAATGTACATGATTATGTACAAATATTAATGTCAAAAATATAACAAAATATTTTATTTGTGTATATGACAGTGGGGTTTGTTTTCATGCAGATTTTAAGTTTGGTAACAAAGTTACACTTCATCATTTATAAAAAAAATTTACGTGTCCATGCAGAAATATAATTTTATTATGAAAGGTAACTGCAGGTATTAAGGCCTAGCTAAGGGAGACTGGCTATAAAATTAAAAATTCAGCAGATAATACATTTATTAGTGGTAATACATCCTACAGTATTGTAGGATCAAACTACATATAAACAGAACATGCAACCTCTACCAGAAATAAAATGAGTACATTTACAATAACAATAACTAGGCCTTATTATAAAATGCTAGGGTAATAAGCTCTATGGCTATAAGATTATAGAAATTTGTACTTGAGATCAAAAATAAAATAGTTATAGTATATTCGCAATGACATCTTCCATTTATACTAAAATTTTGTCCTGCCTAACAACCATCTGGGCACCCGAAGTCATCAAGATGATGTACTGTTAATCCAATGCACTCCTCATGATTAGGTAACTATCACATATCAGCCATCCTATTTTGCCCATACCTATGACATTTCCATGTATGAAGAATTGGAATCCTTTCTGTCAGATTTTGTAGGTTTCTTTTTTTATCATTCTGGTTGTAAAGCTCTTTTGTGACTTGCGTTCCTCTGTCATTTATGTTTTTTCCCCCTTTTCGTGTGGTTGGTGTTTTTCCCTTGTTTTTTTTTTTTTTTTTGTGAAGCATTAGATGTGAATAAGAGTTCATTATTGCCGCTGTGAAAGGGGCACATCATTATTATTATCATGTAACCACACGGCAATAGCATCTTCCAGTTCTTGTTTGGCTGAGCTGAACGTTTGCTGCGGAGGTTGAAGCTGACGAGTCAACACTTTTTGTTCCTGGTGTTCTGTTACGGGGATCTGAATTCTCCTGCAGTTCCACCGATGTCAATGGTTTGGGAAGCTATTTTGGCACGTGTTACCTATAACCTGTCCGCAGATGATACAACAAACGCCGGCAGTTTACGCACGTTGCTATTGGTTGCATAAACTAACATTTATAACGTGTATTTTAATATGTTCACTGGTTACGCTTATTTATTTGCTTAACTTATTTAATTCCCATTTCCGAATATGCTCCTTAACTAATAAAGCCGACCAATCAGCTACAGAAGTCAACGACAAATAGCATACTGTAATGATTAAACGATCAGTGAAATTTCTAATTTGCGTAAAGAGGAATAATGCGGGCATATTTTCACTGATTCGTCAATACGTCAGAATGGGTACAAAATTTCACTGATTCTGTTTAGAGCGTATATTCGTTCATAACATGACAATATGCGCCTGACTGCTTGGTTAACAATTGAAGGCAAAACAGTAAATCTGGATTTACAATAGAAAAGTTAAGCGTTAAATTTTACGTTATGACGTGTACAGAAGAACTAGAAAAGGCATTCATTATCTTATGTATTTGTTTCCAATGGAATTTGGTCGTGTGCGTTGTTTGTTGGGATTTCCTTAAGCAATAAACAAAATAAGGTGAAGTCACAAATATGACGTAGACCGCTTATTCGTCTTCTGCGTAACAAATTGATCAGAGGAAGTATAAAAATATCTCTAAGCACTTGTTTACAAATAGGTTTTCTAACCTAAAATTTAAACCATGTCGTTTTGGCTACACGTGTTGGCAGAAAAGCAGTTCAATATTGGGACACGAGGGTTGTTTGTGCGTAGGGATGTTGCGATACCACAAAAGTATCGATACCAGTATCTATGCTGATATCGGAAGAATGGTATCGATATCCTTTCCGATACTAGTATCGAAACAAAAGTATCGATACTAGCATCGATATTTTCTACAGTCGTCTCATTTAATCCCTGTGGCAATTCACCTATTACTGCGTATTAATTGAGTCGATTCAAGGTTTCTGCACCAAAATTAATCGATTATAGAGTTAACCAAACTTGATAGAGGCTTTCGCGGCTAACAGTGGCTGATCCAGTAAATTAGCATGCCTGGTAAGTGCCATCCACCCCTGCTACTTGTATGGTAGGCATTTTTTAAAAACCTATTTTACAACAACAAAAATGTATAATAAATCATAGAATTATAATCATATAACGTAATTATTATTCACAACCGTAACCATAAGGTAATTGTAACCTTAAAATATTTAGCTCAAATTAACACAGAAAATCCTGTTATAAATTTTATAACACATGAAATAGCCCGGTGTTAAAAATTCGTTTATTTATAACAGAAAACCTGTTATAAAATGCGTTATAAATCACGTTTAACCGTCTGGGTAAGTAAACCGAATAAACGAATATGGCTATTAAATGAACGAATGCTGCTATTAAGAATGTAGAATTGCAAGTTGAATTTAAATTAAAGTTGAAGACGAAAGGTCACGAGTGTAGACATAGCTTAAGGTATCCTGACCAAACAACGAATTAAAAATAAACAATACATACCTTGATTCAGTCATTAAATTGGTCGTGTTCCCCGAAAACTTGAATTTGTTTTAACATATGTTACACTGCACAGAATCCTTATCTATTTTCTGGAAGTATTTCCACACCAAACCTTTTGAAGGCGACATAATTTTAATAAAAAAAAAAAGAAAAAAAAAATTAAATTAAAATAAATATACAATTAAAAATCAAACTAAGTAAGATGTAACTTAGTCACTTCTCTTAACGCCAAGGGTTGATCAAGTGAGTGTGAGTGGCCATGTGGCGTCGGGATGGCCTGGGCCTGGGGTTCCCTTCACTTCCCTTCCAGGAGGGGCCTTCCTTTCACCGTAACTAACGGACCGTTAGTAAGTTACTAATAGTAACAGTTGATTAACGGTTCCCTGACCAGTATAGCCAACTTCTGTATACACTATTACACTCGTGTTTTTTTCTTTATTCTGAATTTATTTATTTCTTGAAAAGTTAGTTTTCAGACAGAAAGGGAAAAATATCGATTCCTGTACTAAGTATCGGAACAAAAGTAGTAATATGGGTAGGTAGAGTATCGGAAGGAAAGTATCGAATACTGAATTACCCGGTATCGAATCAAAAGTATCGATACCAGTATCGTATCAGTAGTATCGCAACATTCCTAATTGTGCGCAGCCAGCGAGATCGGTCTACCTCATCTGTAGTCTATGGTCACAATAGTCCGTCGCATCGGTCAGTCGTCCGTCAGGCGGTCACGTGGTCTTCAACCAATCGCAGGGTAACTTTTTTTTCTATCTGTCCGTCCATCAGATCTTTACCAAACTTTGAAAGAGAGTGAAGAAATTGATTCTGTTGGATTTCCTCGCTGGACCTCGGATAGAGCAGATGTCCTTCGGCTGCGTTCAGAAGAATGAAGCGAGAGAGCTGCGACCTCACCCAGATTGGACGACTTCGCGAAGAAAAAGCGCGTTTTTTACATGCCAGCGATTAAGGTGGTACACAGATCCGTGTGATCCGGGGGTACTAGTTATTACTGGACTCTTAGGGACTTCGTGAGCAAGCTACCAGGAGGCTGGTCTTGCCCAGCCTCGCTACCGAGCAGGGGTAGGAGGTTAGTAAGGCAAGTGTGGTGCGGTAGCCACCATTAACATACGAGCTTAGCTAGGCTCAAGAGCAGAAGAGTATGAACCTAGAGACTCGCGCACCCGCGTCAACGACAATTGCAGGCAAGTCTGTGCAAGGCCAAACCATCCCTACCCCCCCAGTGGAGCAGGTCAATACGAAAACGAAAACGTGCGGAGGTAAACTCCAGCGACCAGGCTGCGACTAGCAGCAATACTACGCCCGAACACCGACCAAAATCCTGACATCAGGCCAATTACAGTGATACATGACAAGAATATTCCCTACCATGTGCTGGCAGTGAGACTGCGAGCAGTGGTTAAAAATGACGTAAAACTGCATGGTACACAAAAGGCGTGGCCTACCAGACAACCACGATAGAAGACTATTCACTTGACACTACAGGTGATTTGTGAATCTGGCCTGGGCTACAGCATGCTGCTGCCCAGGAGCGAAGTTCCTTTCAAGGCTGTCATAAAGTCAGTGCCCCGCGACATGGATCTAGAAATGGTTCAAGAAGAATTAGTTGCCCAGGGATTTAATCTCATTGCCACACATCCCATGTACGCCCACAACAGGACGTGACTCAGCATGGCACGAGTCGACTTGCCACCCAGCGAACAAAGCCAAGTGATTTTCTCGCTCACTCGGCTGTGCGGTCTTGTGGTGTGGGTAGTGCGCTATCACCTACCTGATGGCCCTCCCCAGTGCACACGCTGCCAGCGCTTCAACCACAACAGTGCTGGCTGCACATGCACACCTAGGTGTCTCTTCTATGGAGGCGAGCATAGCTCTGTAGGCGATCACTATTTGTCAGGAAACTGACCAGCAGAAGAAGAATTGTGTGCTGTGTGGTGGCCATCATGCAGCGAATTACCGTGGCTGTAGCCAAGTTAAACAGTAGATGCATAAACATAAACACTTTTGTGTTCTCATACGCGCAGTACACACCAGTTTCAACTGCCAACTACTACCAGGCTTTGCCACATACCAGGAGTGGAAAACTGATTTTCCTGCCTTTGCAAATAATCCCAGCCCTAGGAATTATCAACCCAAGCCCAAACCCCTTTCCAATAAGGGGAACCAAAATGAAAAATTTGCCAAGAAGGGCAGTAAAACCCCGCAGCCAGCTCCTAGAGTGAGCGCGCTCGCCCCACCCCAGGAGCCTACCTCTGATAGGCCAGCCGTGCCAGTCAATCAGAAGGCAGCTCCGAATAATCCCGTGGAACAAAACTGTTCCATGGAAAACAGGGGATGACTACTTGTATTAGTACACAGTTCTATCAAGTGCTTTGCCACCAAGCAACCCCAGCTCGACACTATTGAAGCAGTAGGGGCCGAGCTTAAGCTAGGTACACACCATGTGGCATTCTATACCGTGTACTGGCCACCAGGTCAGACTCTAACTGCACCAGACTTAGATGAGCTGACAAATATTGCACCCACTTTCATTGCCGCAGGTGACTTCAAAGCCAAGCATGCAGCATGGAATTGTCTCTCGCGCTCGGCAAATGGTTACACACTATTCAACCACAAAGAACGACATAATTATGTCGTTCACGCCCCACTTGAACCCACCTTTGACCTATATAATGTCAGACATCAACTAGATATGCTGGACATTGTCTTAACAAAAGGACTACAAACTGTTTCAGACGAGTTCTCATCCGACCATTATCCTTTCCTGTCACTAGATACTGACACGACCCAGCATGGCGCATTGAAGGATTTTAAACACGAAAACTGGCGTGGATTCCAGGGGCATTTCGAGAAGAGCTTATTCTGCCCTTCCCCTTAGACACTTCCGACAAATTAGACTCTGCTGTAACTACAGTTACCAAGTGCATATAGAGAGGCATTGACAACTTCGTGCCCACCAAAAAAATTAAACCAAATAACCAAACACTCCCATCTTACATGCGTAAATTAATTTCACATAAAAAAAAAAAACTTTGCAGGCATTACTTGCGCATCCGAAATCCGCAAACCGAAATTTCTCGTCAACGAATTGCGAGAGCAAATTGACATTGAAATTCATACATGGCGAGCAGGCCAGTGGGATGAAAAATCCCAACTGAAACTCCAAGATAATAGTCTGTGGCAAATTACCAAGGCTTTCACAAACACACGAGACACAGTTCCTCCCCTCCACACATCACATGGCGTCGTTCACGTCCCGCAGCATAAAGCTGAGGCTCTTGCTTCGCATCTGGAGCAGGTCTTCCAGCATAATGCTATACCCAATTACAGCAATCAAATTTATCGCGACCTAGCCCTCCGCCTCCAACAACCCACTTTTTTAGAACCTGAATAGCCACATAAAGACGAAATTAAGGGCATAATTCATCACACGAAGCCCCGCAAAGCCCCAGGCTTTGATGAGATACAAGCCCTCACACTAAGGCATGACGCTGACAGCACACTGGAAGCTATTGCTGAAGTGTTTAACAGCAGCATTAAACTTTCTCACTTCCCCACCTCGTGGAAAATCACGAATGTTATTGTCTGCCCCAAGCCTTGGAAACACAAAACCCAGCCACAAAATTACCGCCCCATCGGTCTCTTAAGTGTGCTTTCTAAAGTATTTGAGAAAGTTATACTTAATAGGCTGAAAAAAACACATTGAGAATGAAAACTTAATGCCAAACGAACAGCTTGGCTTTAAGCAAAAGCACTCCATGACCCACCAGCTTGTGAGGCTGACTGAGTACATAACACAGACTCTCAGCTGGAAACTATACATAGCCACAGTATTCCTTGATGTAGAAAAAGCCTTTGACCATGCTTTCCATGCAGGCTTACTACATAAGCTTTACTCCACCATCTTCCCCGACTGCTATGTCAAACTATTGCATTCCTACCTTGACAGACGAGTGTTTGCTGTGACTGTAGAAGAAGTTACATCTGAACACAAGATTATTAGAGCTGGTGTTCCTCAGGGAAGCATACTGGGCCCTGTCCTTTTTAATCTGTATACACATGACATCCTGCGCCTAGCATCATGTACTGCCCAACTTGGCGTCTATGCCGACGACACTGTACTCCACACCCGATAAAAGGAAATTTGATATGGCTGTACGCAATCCCCCAAGACCACCTAAATGAGCTCGAAACATATTTTCACAGGTGGCGAATCAAAATAAATGTGGGAAAGTGCGAGGCTGTAATTCTCACGCCCAAGCACCTACCCCAGACCCTCCCACCTATCACACAATTCCAGGAAATTATTTCATACAAAACCGAGGTGAAATACCTCGGTGTGATCATGGACAGAGGGCTGATATGGCAACGACATGTCACTGTAAACCGCCAGCAGTCACTGACTAGACTGGCGGCCCTCTTTCCAGTATTTAATTATCAAGGTGGTCTCCCAGCCAACAATGGTGTTACTGTATACAAATCCCTTATACGTCCAATCATACTGTACGCAGCGCCAGCCTGGGCCTACTGTGCTAAATCCTACATGGCTAAGCTACAGATAGTGGAGAAAAAAATGCCTCAAAATAGCTGCCCATTTACCAAGATAGATCCCTACCCTAGAATTACATCGGGAACTCCAACAGCCAATGCTGATGGAAGTTATTAGGGACATGGCAGAGAAATTCTATGTCGCTACCCCTGAATCAACCAATCCCTTAATCAACGCACTAGGGGACTATGACCCCGTCCAAACACAGTGGTACAAGCGGCCTAAATCGCTACTGGCGCATAGACCGCCATAGTAATTTAGAGTCACACAACCCCACAGCAAACACCAGTAACGCCTGCATACACTAACACACACGTGGTCCACACCACCACTCTACAGTACATCCCAGTACAACACATATTACATATAGACTCTGGCAATTCACACAATACCTTGTGAAGCACTATGTGACCACAGTCCAATGCCGTATACATACATCGTACACATGCTTCCACGCTCGGAGGAGGGCGACTGTGGTGTCACATTACACAACTCCTTAAGACACCGAGACTTTCCCTCAAGCCTTCAATATGTACACCACCTAGGAGCCGAAGAAGAATCTTCAAGGTGAACAAGCCTCAATGGAGGTGTGGTGCACTATGTATGGTCCAATGCAGCGCCTATTGGTGCTGCTAGTGTGCTCTCTGGTGCACCGCTAAGCATCTGCGCCCGAGGCAGGCTGTCCACCTAGGGAGTGTCCAATATCTCCTCCTTTCTCTTCCCATTTTATGTTTCAGGTATTGACTGGTGGGGTGAGAGGGGGCATACCCAATTGCGCATTCCCCCCTCCACCAGGGAGCTGGTATCTCCCACCCCCTTGGTTACACTAATACTCCAGCATGGTCAACAGAAAGAAAGACAGCCCTCTCGACCAACCTTTTTCTTCTAGTGCTTCAAACAACTTTTCAATAAAGATTTTCCTATCCAATCCTCTGTTCTAGTAGAAATCTTTTTCTTCTTCATAAATTGCATGCAACTTTGCAATTCTTTTCTGTCGAGGGGTTTTTACGGTGCATATGCCAGTCCCCCCCCTTCCCTCTGTATATCAACTAGGTTAGCATGGGAGGTAAACATGGCCCCAATTGCGGCCATGTTTGCCCAATCCCAGTAAAGCCGCGAGCATGTGCCCTTGTAGTTAGAATATTCCCTGCATGCCTAGGCGTATGGGACTCAGCCCTGAGACGCATTTAGGTCCGTTCCCCTACCTAAAAGCTCTGACCCTACCTCTAGATTAAGGTAGGTTAGAAAAAAAAGTGAAGAGATTTGGGTGGCTCTTAACATCGAGGTCTTGATAGCACCAAACTTTAAAGCTGGACTAACAATAGTCCGTCGCATCCGTCAGTCGTCCTACAGTCATCTATATGTCGTTTTCGTCCGTCAGTTGAAAACTATTTACAAATCTCAACAATGAGTCGTCCGTTAATTCTTCTGCCCAACAGAATTTCAGTGTGGCAACTTAACATCGCGACCTTTCTTTAGTTGGAGATATATTTCGGTTGGAAATACATTTTCAAGAGAGAAACATTCTGGGGAAATAATTATCCACATATTTACAATCACAATAGCAAACATTAAAAAAAAAANTTTTCAAGAGAGAAACATTCTGGGGAAATAATTATCCACATATTTACAATCACAATAGCAAACATTAAAAAAAAAGCGAATACGTCAAACATTTTAAACCACTATATATTTTCAACACAATATCACATTCTGTGACGAAAATCCATTATATACCAACACTGCTAACTGAAGTCAAACCAACTAGTCACAAAATTTAATTGGTTAAAAATAATACACATGTATTCAATCGTAAATCAATTTCGTACAGGTTTCTGGTCGCGTGAATGTTTTACTGTTATGCCCTACACTCTGTGCATGTGTTTTTTTTTTGTCAACCAACCTTAAAGCGTGTGTATGCGCACACTCTACGTATGTTTTTTTTTATTCGTAGGCCTTATTGGCTGCAGGTACCTTAGGCCTAACTGAGGCGGACAATGATTTCTGTAATTGACCTAGACTATCTGATGTACAACATAGGTGATTCATATCTTCATGTTGACAGTGATGACATGTAACTGCAAGTACTGAACTACATCATTCTCATGGTCGCCTTGGCTTCTGGGCCGGAGCTGTATTGTGGTGCCATAACACACCTCCAGGGTAGAAGCCAAGACGACCATCTTGACAGTGGGTTGCAAGAGCATGCATTCACACGATGACAAAAACATGACTATTGAAATTTGTATTCTTGTGACCATGTGATATGAAGTAGAGCTACATGAAATTCAGGATTTTCTGTGAACTCTATACATTAACGTTACAACTGGAGGTCAAGATGAGGTGTGACCTTTCGTACTATTCCAGTTCATTCATTAACCATTTCAGTTACAGTGTCCTGTATACGTAGTTATTCGCGGTTTCTTCACACTTTTTGAATCAAACCTTTGAAAGATCCGACGTGCTTGGTTGTTTCCTACATATGGCATGCATCAGAATCACGTCATAGGCATACATGTGTTAGTATAAAAATACCTTAATTTTTGGTTAGACTAAACTTAAATTGTAATTAATATGAATAAAAACAGGGATAAAATAGGTTTGTTGGTAATGCCTAGTAAGAAATAGTTCTCACGCAAAATATTATCAAACCGAGTGAGCACGAATGAGGCGCACTGTCACTTTGGAAGTACTTTTATAGACTCCGTTAAACTTTGTTTGCTTCAGGGGGAGGAGTATCCTGGAAGTAGAACTTCAGCAGAGTTTCAGAAAAGTTGGAAATAACCGAGAATGGACTATATCTGGGATGTGACACAAGAAGTGGTTTAGATGATATAAACTGTACACAGAAAAAAAAAAGTGTTTATTGAGGGAAGTCCCTCGCATGAGGAACGGATAATTCATTGTTGAGATTATATTACTCTGTCTGGTAAATAGAGCTGCTGCCACTGATATAAAGCACATGCACATTTTAATTGGTCCCTATTCACGACTGGACATTCCAGTATTGTCCAGAAAAAAAAATTGGTTCGCTGCGATGCCTATTACAATATTCTTATTTGAGACTGAAAGGATTAATGTAGGCCTATGGTTATTGTACACGTAGTGTAAATGTTGCAACATTTACTTGGCCGGCAGTGAAATGGTATGTTATCCTCATGAGGAACTTGCTTGGCTCCTCAACAACTTACCGCTGCTAATTTGTCGAAGCGGGCAAACAAGTCATTGAGGACTCTGACGAGCTCCTGGGCACTGCATTGGCTGGCCAGGGCTGGAAAGAAAGGACACAGCATTCACAATCATTTGGTTAAGTGTTTCAATAATGTTTACTAATAGTGATCGATAAGTTATTTGAGAATAGTTAAGTAAAGTGCTTGTTCGTTAGGAACACAGAGGAAATTCAAGGACAAAATTCATTCCTGCAATTGAATTTTGACGTGAAATCTGTGCATCTACTGTCTGAGTAAAATCTCTCTCTACTTTGAGAAATAACTAACCTATTCTTAGTCCCTTTCTCACGTACACAGTAACGCAAAGTGCAAAATATCTTTGTTCGTCCCGATCCGTGTGAGAGCATCACGGCGACAGCAGCACAGTTCCGAACAAACAGCAAGTTTAATGCAACGCCCAAAACGACGCATTTATCAGAGAATGAAGAGGTTAATGTGCAGCGCCCACGCATACCAGTGAAGCCCTTGATGTCGGCGAACAAGATGCTGACGTCCTCGTAGCGGTGGATGTAGATCTTGTGGAACTGGTTGGGCATGAAGGCACCCTTCTCCTCCTCCCGGGCAATGTCCCGGATCATCTCCTTCGCCACGAAGTCCGGCAACACTGCACACACACGACAAACACCAGAACTAACACGCGGCGCTTCTTAAAGGGCGCCGCCCGCTTGGAATTTTTTTTTTAGCGCGTTTGAGGCAGGGAAGCGCGGGAGCGATAAGGACTACTCTGACCCGTGCGCCTCAAGTACCTTCGCCCCTACGCGCAAGTCGCTGAACTCGCGTGCAGTGTTCTCGTCGTGTTGCGTGTACCTATGGGACTTTAAGTGGTGACCTCATAATTTTACTGGTGTAAAGTTTGTAGCAAAGTTCAATGCAGGCCCATATAATAGTTCCCCGTGTTTCCAACCAGTATATTATGCGTGAAAAAGCAGTTTTTAGCTATGTTGGAGGGCTGGGGAAAAGTATTTATAATGCACATGACGTATTGAGAGTACCATACGTACCTCGCCTGAAGTATGTTTTCTTTTCGTACATCGGTATCATGGGGACACGTTTAATGGTTTGGTGAAAAATACGGATTTCAAACACACTGCAACGCTTTTCAAGCACCAGGTAGGAAGCGCCCTTAGGTGGCCGCCTGGGCAGGCCGCCGAACGGTGTGCAGAGCTCCAGCAGAAAATGTTTTATTAAAAAACCGTCCAACGTGTCTGAGTGAANGGCAGGCCGCCGAACGGTGTGCAGAGCTCCAGCAGAAAATGTTTTATTAAAAAACCGTCCAACGTGTCTGAGTGAAATCTGCTTACGAAAAGCATTTGAGTAACGTTACGCGTCTGTCTACGTTTTTCGGTTCCTCCATTTCTCTCTTTAAGCATGTTTTTGTGATAGTGAAAATGGCTCGAACGATTGTCTTCCCGGTCATTTTTAGGTATGAACNTCTCTCTTTAAGCATGTTTTTGTGATAGTGAAAATGGCTCGAACGATTGTCTTCCCGGTCATTTTTAGGTATGAAAATTCCGGTACAAAACATTGAAAAAGGAATAGGGACGTGCATAGAACCTTTATTATTATTACGTCATAAAATGGGAAGGACTCCGTTGAAAGTCTCATAGTGGCGCGTTATCGACGGCAAGATTGCACGCCAGTGCAGTCCTTTGCGCGTAGAGGCGATGAGAGTGTTGATGCGCGTGTCTTAGTCGCCCCTAGCGCTCCCACGCTCTTACGCCTCAGACGTGCAAAATTCCTTCAACCAGGCGAATAGTTAGTTTTCGCATATATGCACTTCACAATCATAATTTTGCTGGCATAGAAGTGTAGAAAATTAAACTAAATTCCGTACAGAAATGAGATAATTCACACTGAAAGAACATGCCAAGAGCTACTTCTAGACGTCTATAAAATCGTAAAAGAAAAGGGGTTTTTTTTTCTCCAATTTTAAAAGAATTTTTTAAATAAGGAAATTCTTGCATATTTTTTATTTGTGACAGCCCCTGAACTTTTGTCTAATAACTTTTGCTAAACATACCTTAAAATGAATTAAGACAGAACCTTTCAGCCATCTTTGTTAAATTTTCTGCAAATAGTTTGGTTTATTTTATATGTACATTACAAAAACAGTACAATTTCGACTTTGAACTGTCATTCTGCAAAAATCATTCTATCTAAATAAATTTTATCTCAGGAAAAAGTAGTCACACATAATGTCTACTGGTTGAAAAGTATGTAGTAAAAATAAAAAATAATACATTTTTTCATAGCAGTATACGATACGAAGTATCGTAATTCGGGAACGTTCGAGTGAAAAAAAATAATGTTTTCATGTTAAATAATTTTAGGCGTGGCTAGGCTACCTTTCACGATATCGCTTTCAAACGAAAACAGTAACCATCTTTGCCCGGGCCACATTCCTACATTTTTGTAACAATATTTAATACATTGAAAATTATAGACTTGAGAAAAACACAAAAACACAAACTCTTATTAATTTACTCCTACTTGCTCTCTTGCAGCAAGGTTCTTCTCTTCAAGGGCACACGGTGTTTTTCTTTGAAAGCTATACCGCGAAAGGTAGCTGAGGCAAGCCTTAAATAATTGAACATGTAAGCCCCTGCCTCTCGCTTGCAGAGGCATGTGGTGAACTGTTGCAATGTAAGCTGGCGTTAGCTGTGTGCTTTACCCTGTTGCTTGCTAGTTCACACTTCCACCACTGAAACGTAGCTCGGCAGCTGACACCATAGGACGCGTGCAATGGGTCCCTTGCTTCTCGCTTGTGAGTCTTCGGAATGCATTCAGTTTCCCTAGGTTGCACGGTGGTTACTGACTCCGGCTGCGTGCATGGAGGATGTACAGCAGTGAGCAAGCACCAGCTTACCTTGCAACAGTTCGCCACACACCACTGCTTGCTCGGCCTGTCCCGCTCTAAGAAGCGCCCTTAACTCTAGTAAGTTATTTACTTCTCTCTCGCCAAATGCCTGAAATGGCTTCCGGGAACGATTAAGTTATAAACACGACGTTTACAATCCACTGTAAAAAAAAAAAAAAAACTCCCGCCTCCTTTGCAGACTTTCGTACACTGGTGGTTGGCGACTGCTGCAAGCAGTTATGTCATCGAGAGTATACGCAGGTATACGCTGTATACCATCACTTGATTAACCTCATCCAATACAGTACGTCCTCTGTTTTTTTTGCGTCTAGGGCCACCTGTTTTTCGCGAAAAGATTCCAGCACATGGTACATTTCAATACCCTACGGTAGAGACCTGAAAAATTCGCGAGTTCATTGGCCTGCAGGCTAGACTCTACAGTCTTATGTACAAATATGCCGATATTTACTGTACACTGGTTGTCTGCTGTCAGAGTAGAAGGCGACGACTGGGCCAGCGTTCTCCAAGAGGTGTCGAACACCGCGTGGACCAACGACTAAAGTTATATAAACACACGTGTTTTGAATTCTAGCTTGTCTCAAAATAAATCAGCGAATTTTTCAGGTCTCTACCCTACGGGCATACCAGCAGTATTATTATGCTTACTGGCGACGTGTCTCTGCGAGGAGACATTTTCTTATTTGACTGGCCAATCAGAATTAGGTTATTCCCATACCGTGCGTCTGTGATTCGCGGGTAGACATAAGCATAAGACGCGTGCGAGATGAAATAATCCAACCGCGATACTGCTTCTGAACTATCGTGTTTTGGAGTACAACTAGTAGCGGAATCTTTCCGCGAAAAAACAGGTGAACCCTACGTCTACCCTCTGAAACGAGATCCAGGTTGTGCACTGATGCAAACTCTTGAAAGTCGCGGAAATGTCTGTCCCGTAAGTAGCTCCTGTGCATATACACAGGCGAAACTGTTGTTCGTGTCGAACTCGGGTGCGCAACACGACAAAAATGTTCCATTGCCCGTACAAAATGGCGTTATGCCACTCGCTAATTAGCACAGAGTGTTAACTCCGGCGTGCTCGTCTGTTAAACAGGCTCGGAAGTAAATGCCATAAGATCCATTACAGTATCAAACATGCCGGGCACTAGCTGAGCCAATGGGACACTACACACGGCACGGTACACCCAATCAGGCGCAATACAAATTTACGGCTCCCGTCTACCTGAAGGTTTATTAAAAAAAAATTTTTTTTTACGTTTGAGGCCGAGAGGCACAGGAGCGATAAGGGCGACACTGCATCGCGCATCAAGTGCGCTAACGCCACTGGGCGCAAGACTCTGAACTGACGTGCAGTGTTCTCGTCGCACCGCGTGTACCTATGGGACTTTCAGTTGTGGGCCCTATTATTTTATTGGTGGAAAGTTCGTAGGAAAGTTCAATGCAAGGCCCTTGTTTAGTTTTGTTTGTATCTGACGCGTATATATTGAGATATAACGTTTTGTAAAAGCCGTTTTTAGCCGTTTTGGAGTACTCAAAAATGATGTATATAATGTGCGTGACATCTTGAAAGCACGCAACAGCCCTCGTCTGAAGTATGTGTTCTTTTCGTAGGTCAACACTTAGGACGAACGTCAAATGGTTTCGCAGAAAAAAAAACGTGAATTACTAACATTCTGTAACGCTGTATATTTACTATGCAGCAAATACCTACGTGAATACTGCCCTTCACATTATGTACGTGCGTGCGCGAGTTTGCTAACTGAATAGGTGTTGTATGGTAGATATATTTCGTTCAACGAGTTTTTGTTTTGACTTTGCGTTTCATAATGGACTGATTGCGTTTGTTTGCTGTGCATATAAGGAAACTGTGGCTAATGACTAGGGGACTGGAAAATTTTTTGCGAAATCATTTTTGGGCAAAATAAACATCGAACACGTGTGCAGTCATGTTATGTTCGTAATTAATCCACAGTTTATTAGACACGTACAGGAAAAAAAAAGGCACTTCCCCGGCTGGGGCGTTTTACCCTAAAGGTATGCGCATTGGCGTAAGGCCGAAAGCCCAGAGGTGTGTNAAGGCACTTCCCCGGCTGGGGCGTTTTACCCTAAAGGTATGCGCATTGGCGTAAGGCCGAAAGCCCAGAGGTGTGTTGCTCGAAGTCGCACTAATGGCACCACAATGTTCCACCAGACAGCATCAGGGGTTATTCGACCCAGAATACTATTTAAACGCGAAGAAATCAAACACGTGCCAGTAAAACGGTTGGTAAGACGTCTGGTTCTCACGGGAACAAGCACAGAATCCCGTGTCACCTGATCTAAAGCAAAACTGGCTATACACACTGAGGCAGCAGCGAATGAACAGAAATCTGATGCTCTAAAATGTGTAGTACAGTGGAGTCTAGCCTACAAGTGGTTTAAAATGCGAAATTTTCCTCTCCTTTCCTACTGTGGTTATTCTTAGTCCTTTCAGACATCCTTTAATGTATGGTTTCATGTGTTGCAAGCAAGCAATTTTTGATGCGAACTGTACTTAAACCATTTAGACCCAGTGTACACAATTGTGTACGTTCAGCACGTGTAGGTAATTTATGGTCCGTACTGCACACTGCGAAACTCAGTGACCAATGATCTTACCTGTGGGTAAATAATTCGCAAACCATCTTACAGGCATGGGTCATGATTGGTTCATACAACTGTAGCCGAACATATAGCCTACAGCTCATTGGCTGTGGCAACGAAACAAGTGTTGTGTCGACTCAAATGCAGCACGCATCATACATTTTTTTTGTTTGCAGCACCTGAAACCGCAAATTAAAGTAGCACGGTTTACGAATCAGTTACCTACACGGAAGATGATTGGGTATTGGGACTCGTAGTGTACAATACCAGCTAAAACAATATTCCTATGCCATATGGGTTTAAACTCAATTTTAACAAAATTTGCTCTTAATATACTAAAAGTACAATATTGGCCGGTCAGCTGAAAAAAATTCTTCCCACCCCCACAGGAGCCTCCTAAACCCCTTAATGTATACATTAAATCTTCGTTTCACATGTTGCAGAAGAGGGAATTTTTGGTGTGAGTAGTACTTACGAGTTTCTTGTAATGACTGGCACTTTGTAATCAACGGGCAGGGTTTTAGTACATCCATGGCACAAGAAGCAACCAATTATAAAATACCTGCTGTGTCAGCAGCATCCAGCAGCATTAGCCAGCGAAAGTCACTATCCATATTGGCGCCGGCGTCAGTCATTTTTAAGCGCTGACCATGATTTTACCTGTTCTGCAACATGTCAGACGTAAACGAGTATACTCATAATAATATGTTAAAGGATTAAAGGAAATACTTAGTAAAAAAAAAAAATACGCCTCAAAGTCACGTCCGAAGGCTATAGTTTAAAACACTCTTTTACAGGAGAACAAACATAGTAAACAGAGGGTTACTTACATACAGCGACTTTTTTTTTGCTGACTTTGACACTTTTCAAAAACCACGTTTACGTTTCAAATAACAAAATTTTTTAAACTGGCAACAAAATCTCTACTTTCATTTCTAGCCTGAAAAAAAAAGGTTTACATTAAAATATTCTATAGTTTTTTTTATTTGAATAGACGCCACTGCTTACATGCGACCCATATGAGAACTATAGGGAGGCCTTTTGATTGGTTGCTAAAGGTCCTCCGCTGATCAAACACAACTCTGCAAATTGTGTCTGCATTCAGAATTAGAAGCAGGAGGTAAGGTGCGCCGTTGATTGACTTCGGTACGTGTACGTTATAAAATTTGAGCCGCGGTGTATTGCAAAGCTAAGTAAACGTATCGCAAAGCGGAAGGCTGATAAACATAACAGAGAATATGTACATGTGCTTCGTCATACTTCGTAAAGTAACGCACTTCCGGCATTTAAAAGATAACGATCCGCGACTGAGGTGCAAATATTTGCAAAACCGTCAGTAGAAGGGCACTGTGTTGGCATATCGTTAGCAGCAGAACTTTCGGCGTTTGTTCAGCCCTTGTGCTGTTGTGTGTACGTAGCATTTTACGTTCGGAGGTGGCGAAGTTTGGTTAACATTTTATTTCCCTACGAGTATCGAGAAATGCGGATGTTTATTTAGCTACTATTTATCCAGTATCACTTTCTCATCTCGGCAGAAATACACGCAGCATAATGACCAAGTGCTTTACCCTTACGAAATTAATACAACTTGCTGTATTAAACGGTTCATTTGTGTACTTCGTGGAACGTTCGTAGATACGGCATGCAATTAAAACACAACTGTGTACATTTTAACTTGCTGCAACGAGTATACAAATAAAACTTAAAATACGGTATGGCCGAATTTCGTCTTTCTCAACAATCTGCGCTTCTGCAATTTGTTTGCGTTTCTCGCACCCCACATGCTTAAAATAATATTTATATATTTATATCTTACGGGTGTAAATTTACTGACAGTTTTGTGGCTCACAAATACATTTTCTGATTATTTTGATAAATATTTCTGATTAGTTTTCGTAGCAATGAGATGAATATATTTTCTTAGATTTAGAACCTTTTGTGCTTATGTGGGGAACGTGGCGGACGTTTCCGACGCCTGGTGAGTTTTCTCGGGGTACTCCTATTTTCCTCAGCAATACATTCCGTCACTGTTTTTTATCGAGTAATCTAATTTAATGTCACTCTTCAGAGACGATAGCAACTCTCTTTGCATTATTCGTAGAAGTAAAATTATAATATATTTATTTATGCCAATGATTTGCAGTTATAACAGTAAGCAATTTTAGATTTCTATCGTGGGTATCCCGTCAGAGAAATAAAACGCTTTGTCCAGTGAATAATTATGTTGTATTTACAAAGAGAAGCAAGTTTTAGGAACATGTTAATTTGACAATTTACAAACTGAAATTAAGTGATTTAACGAATGGAGCAGCATCTATGTTTACGCAGGACCTGCTCGCAGCACGGACCCAACGAAGGTAATGCTCGGGACTCGCAGGTGACGAGTGCAGCCATCCACGCTAGTTGAGCTTGTAATCACGCACAACGAGCTTCGTTCGCTAGGTGCGCGCGCGCTGGTCTGTTTTCCTGCTGTGTACTAGCACGCCGGTAAATTGTCCTCTTTTGCAAACACGCTCCCGAATGTGGCATCCGTGGTTCGACGTGTTAACGATTTCGCATTATGGTCGAAGCAAGGGAGGAGGGGATANACCCAACGAAGGTAATGCTCGGGACTCGCAGGTGACGAGTGCAGCCATCCACGCTAGTTGAGCTTGTAATCACGCACAACGAGCTTCGTTCGCTAGGTGCGCGCTGGTCTGTTTTCCTGCTGTGTACTAGCACGCCGGTAAATTGTCCTCTTTTGCAAACACGCTCCCGAATGTGGCATCCGTGGTTCGACGTGTTAACGATTTCGCATTATGGTCGAAGCAAGGGAGGAGGGGATAGGCAGGGAGGGGGCAGCTGCCCCCCTCCTCTAAACCAAGTTCACGTAAATAAAATAATATCAACTAACACTACAAGAGCGACGCAGTGCAAGGTTTCAATGTATTTTTTTTTAATAGCTGACTATTTCGGTAGATTTTCTGAGCATTTTAAGTTAAAGTAAAGAAGTTTAAGACAATTGTTTGAAGCATTTTGTTCTAAATACACTACAGAGCGCCACGGTGGGTGTGTAAGCTAAAGCTCCTGTGCCATTCACAAACCCTGCCCCTCTAACATAAGTCCTGACTACGTCTCTGAATTCGCATGAAGCGCAAAAATATCGCGGCTGTATTGCAAAGTGATCAAATGTGTTGTTAGTACTGTACGTAAAATTGCACAATTGTTTCTTCGGATTTGAAACCCACGAGAACCTTTTGCGTTGATTTACGTTAAAAAAAAATTATTAGAACGTTTTCTGTACGGAGAATAAAACAATTTCTTAGGGGGCTGTTTTTTTTTACGGTAACAAAACGTTGTTTCGATAGCTCTTTTACAGTAAAGAAATGTTACTTCGTACCACAGGTAACGGTTTAGCGATATCGAAGGTTTTATGTCGCACATTGAAGTTTCTAGTAAGGAACTGCTGTCCCGACGCGAACATTTACGAACCAATAAATACATTCTGCAGTTACGAAACTGCAACTGAGTCAATCCACAGTCTTCCTGCAGACCTTTAATGTCATACTGAAGTACAGTGATTATTTAAATCAGTAACCACAATTCTTCCCAAGGTGTGAAATAATAATCTGGCCCATATTACTACTTGACGTAGCATACTTAATGTGCCTATCAAAAGGAGCTCGAAAAAAAAACAAAAAAACAAAGTGGTTGTTTGGAAAAGGAGATTGANGAAAAAAAAAAAACAAAGTGGTTGTTTGGAAAAGGAGATTGAATAATAACACGGGTGGTGATCGTGTTCGAGGCTCGAAGCCGTTGGGTGTTTTTTTTTTGTAAAACTAATTTTGAAAGATTTGTTACTTTTCTCTTATTTTCTAATCGCGTTTGTTTTTGAGAGCACAAATTTGATTAACAGTGTAACTAACATCACCACGGAGACGTCTGCTTAACTGTTGTAACGACCACGCAAACTTATTATAGTCATTACTATATTAGATCATCCAAAAATTATGTTTGTGGGAAGCCTACTTTGCAGTGGCTCACATTTAAAGAACTTTTTTTTTGGGGGGAATAATTTGTGTTCTGTCGCATAGAAAGCGTTTTTACAGTGTAGATAATGTTATCAATAACAAGTGANTTTACTATATTAGATCATCCAAAAATTATGTTTGTGGGAAGCCTACTTTGCAGTGGCTCACATTAAAAGAACTTTTTTTTTGGGGGGAATAATTTGTGTTCTGTCGCATAGAAAGCGTTTTTACAGTGTAGATAATGTTATCAATAACAAGTGATGAGGCTAAGGAGTGGATACAACTTGAGAGGGACGACAGTCGTCAGAACAATACCAGTTAATCGATGGATTCCTAGAGATCTTAGTGACGCTTTTCTGCCGTATCATAAATGTGCTAAATTTCCAATATGTACTTTTTCAATTCCTGCAACAACTATGGGGTGAACCCTTGTTTTTATATTGTTTTACGCCTTAATTTGCTGCAAGTACACACACACACACACACACACACACACACTCGCCGACACATATTTTGGTTAAAACTGTACTTTCGTTAAATGCATACTTTCTTCTTTCTCACAACAACATAATTACTTGCTCGGTGTTCAGTGTATGTGTTATTGGCGTCGAACGTAAAAAAAAAAACAGCCATTTAAAACATCTGCTGTATCACAATTTACTCTTCATTTCAACGAACACGATTAAGGACACAGGCTGAATGTATCCACTCATTTACATAATATCTCAAATATATTTTTGTTTGAAATGGCGTGGAGCGAAATGAGAAAAGTCATGGCCTGAGTTGTGCAAGATAAGAAACCAAACCGAATGCAATCCGCGTCTGTGATAACAGTCGTGACGGATACTGGAATATCAAAGTTCTATGCGTGGCTGCTTCTAATGTTTTTTTCAGAAATAGAAACTTCTTCCTTATTATTTCCGTCGTGTAAGCTATGAAAACGTAATTATAGGTAACTCTCAGATCGAAAATTGCATCTTTTGCAATGTCATAAATGTTAAATTAATGACCTAGAGAGCAAACATAATCCATTATGTCCGTTCGATCGTTTATTGTACTCGTCAAAAGTTACGGGAGAAAATTAACATAAAATCGATTCAGGTTAAACAATAACGAGTTGCAAAGGAAAAAAAAACGATGATCTGAAGAGACATTGCACCCACGGGAATCTAACAGGCATCGCCTGTTTATAGAACGAACGCGATAACCACCACGTTATCGTGTTATCCGAGTTGAAACTGGTCCAAGGGGAGCACCTGTTTGAAAGAGCTTACATCGACCAGTCTCGCCTATTTTCCTTGGCCCGTCGGTCCTCGAGTCCACAATGATGTATGTGTTCCCAAATGGGCATTTAGGTACAAACAAGTAATTATTAGAGACATGCGAAATACGCGTTATCTGGAATCAGACTGAACTACACGTTCGTCTGACTTGCATTATTGACCTGTAATACGTTCAGCTCGCCCCGAAGAACTTTCGAGCTACACAATTTTTTTTTTTGTATTTTTACAAACACTTTTTTGGAAACTGATTTCCAAGATATTTTGTAACAGTACAGGTAAATTAGAGTAGATTTTACAACACTTGACTATGGAACGTGTAAAACTAATGTTGAATTTTAAGAAGCATTTACTTCGTGATTATTATAAACATAGCCTATACACGTATACATAAACAAACAATTTTGTATGTTTTATAAAACAGTATGTTGTAAAGATACAGCATTTTACTTACAGCATTGTAGGATAGTGTCTGGCAACAGTTTTACAAATAATTGTTTGTAAAACGTAAAAAAAAAAACTATTTTCTGTGTAGTGACGAAAGCTGAATAGCAGTGAGATTATTCGCCTGTGACGCGGTCACACGCACGGCAATTAACTATCTCGTAGCAAAAGCAGCCACAAGTGAAATCATGAATTTGCCNCCTGTGACGCGGTCACACGCACGGCAATTAACTATCTCGTAGCAAAAGCAGCCACAAGTGAAATCATGAATTTGCCCAAACAAATATATCTTCTGGGAATATGGGGTAGAATGCGCATGCCAGCTGTTGCCAACTTCCGAGTCCCAACATCCAAATTTTTTTCTACTATAACTAGCCTATCAAAACCTCGTGACTTCGACTAACAAATGCATGTTTTTAAATGCCAGTATAATTCTTCTGACAAAGATTTTCAATATAACTGGACGTAGGGGCCGATTTATTGTCTCCAGAACGGGGGGCAAGTCTCAAACTTTCTGTGTCGGTACCCATGTTCAGTTAAATATTATCTCGCTCCCTCCCAGGGGCCGCGGTGACTGAGCGGTCAGCCTGCTCGCGTCCCACCAAGGCAAAACGGGTTCAATCCCCGGCCGGGTCACTCCCGAATTTTTTCAAGTGGGAATCGTGCCCGACGACGCCACCGGTAGGTGGGTTTTCTCGGGGATCTCCCGTTTCGCCCGCACTTTCATTCCGGCGCTGCTCCATACCCAGCTCACATCATCCACATGGGTTCGCAAGATCCCGATGTTAAGAGCCGCCCAAATCTCTTCACTCCCCCCCTCTCTATCTCTTGCGTACTGTGCGTTGTATGTTTGTGCATGTGGTTATGCACGTATTTAACAATCATTTAATGTGGACCAATGTGTTTAATGCTTGGATAAAATAATTTATACTGATATTATGCTGTTTTTGGGCATGTAAAANTTAATGTGGACCAATGTGTTTAATGCTTGGATAAAATAATTTATACTGATATTATGCTGTTTTTGGGCATGTAAAAACATATACACAAGATATATTTAGAAAAAAAAAAACTAAGGCAAGCAGTCTACAATAAGTTATAAAAACTTACTACGAACTAAAGTAATAGCCAACCACAGTTTACCAACCGACGGGGATGACACCTCTGCTGGCTGATAACTGGAGGGGCGACAGGCCCTCTTGTACCCCCTTCCCCACACTCGGCGCCTACGAAACTAGGGCATAGCTTAGCAACATTTAATAATGACGGAAATTTCGCAAGTCTCTGCCAGTTACTTCAAAAGTAACGAAGTGGCGTGACTTGTCATTTTGACGAAATCAAAAGTGGTTAATTGTTGGCTTTGCAAGTCTATGGTAACCGGTATATAATCCATTCACGGTTACTTACAACTTTCCTGAAGCCCTACTAAAGTTCTGCTTCCAGGATATCCCTCCGCCTCATGCAAACAAAGCTTAACCAAGTCTCGGAAATTACACCACAGGGTCAGTGCACCGCATACGTCCGCGCTCAAATGTAATAACATTTTGGATAAAAACTATTTCTTACTAGGTATTACCAACTTACTTTTTCTCTCTCTGTTTTTATTCGTATTAATTATAGATGCAATATTAAAATGTATTTAAAATACAAGTAAAAGTTAGATTTAACTAAAAATATGATACTTTTATGTTAATACCAGTATAAAACGCTTATGATACATGTCATATTTAGGAAACAAACAAACACGTCATACACGGGGTAATGTTTCAAAAGCTTGATCCAAAAAGTGCAAAGAAATCGCGAATTATGTATCTCCATGCACTGGTTTCCTCGTGGAACCATCGTCTCATCGAGGCATCTTGACTAACTACGAGGTCGTGGAAGCTCGCCATTATGTAACTCGGGAAACAAACCCTTCGAGGTTAANCGAGGCATCTTGACTAACTACGAGGTCGTGGAAGCTCGCCATTATGTAACTCGGGAAACAAACCCTTCGAGGTTAAAGGAAATTTTACATTTTCATAGCCCACACTATACTATGACTGGGCCCTCAAATTGATAATCTAGTTCCAGAACCTGACATTTTTTTTTTTGTAAACTAGAGGCTGTACTTCATATTATCCTAAATGTTAGTGATTATTCTGTCTGCTCTCTTTGCTTGATGCAGTTTATCCGTTTGACTAAACCGCTTTCGGATTACATATTCACCGTTGGCACTAAGTTCTCCTGGGTGTGTCGCATGAACTGCGATTCAATAAAGGATGCTAGACTATAAACCAGGTGGCACACTCTCGTAAAATGTAAGATACGGACACCAAAACCTACACGGGCCACAACATTTGCACTGTCTTCTTTCACTCCTTTAGCTAAGAAGATATAGTTGTTTTGATGTTAAATTCACTATTCTGCATTTAGGCATACACTTATTATTATATTATATTATATCGAATATGAAATCTTACCAACTGCTCTTTACTCCATGCTCAACAGAAAATTTTAAACAATCCCCAGGAACTTGCTGGAAGTTAGCTCTCTGTCGACAAGCGATTAGAGGGTGGAAAATTTCCCCACGAGTTCATTTACGGGCAGGTTATACTTCAGACATGCCTATACGTTTCAGTTACTTTGGCAATTTAAATATCGGTTTATTAGACCCGCAATCGGGGCTATCATAAATAACAGACCTGTATAGAAAAGGACCGAATTTACTGTTGGGAAAGGTTTTTGCAATTTCAAAAAGTTTCTGAAAACTGTGAAATATGGACTGCTGCCAAGTCAATCAGCGAAATATTCGTGGCTCTACACACAGTCGAAGCAAACGATTATAAATTCTATCCCACACGTCACCGAACTCGGGGTTTTTTTTTCAGTTCCCAGTTGTAGCATGAAACTGTCACGGTCGCAGCAACCGACTGGTGTATGATTACAAATGGAAAAGTGTGCTTACCCACAGCTGCGCAAATTCCGAGTACACTAATGTTCATCCGTGTTGACGCACCAGCCACTACCAAGCTGTTCTGCCCGGGGGCTCTTGTTCTACAGCTCACGTTCATGTGTGAATTGGTTTCCAGTCTCTTGCTCGTAAAATATCACACGTGCCCTCTCTCCCAAGCTTTCGTGTGAGACTGCGATGAGTTATCATACAAAGACTGGAAATGACTATCAGTTCAATGGCCTCCGTACTCATTCGCTGGGGCCGTGGTGACTGAGCGGCTAGACTGCTCGCCTTCCACCAAGGCGAACCACGTTCAGTCCCCGGCCGGGCCACTCCCGGATAGTGGAAATAGTGCCGGACGATGACGCTGGTTGGCGGGTTTTCTCGGGGATTTCACGTTTACCCCGCCCTTGCCTTCCGGCGCTGCTCCGTTCTCACCTCATTTCATCCTCATCGGCTGTCAAGACCCCGTTGTTAAGAGCGGCCCAAATCTCTCGACTGAACTCGACTCGAAGTAGTTATGGCGGCACTTCCACCGTACCTTCTGCGTGTGCACGTGCATCCATCACTCTAAGTATTCCACGTTACACATTGATTAATGGAACAATATTTGTTTTACATAAGACAATGTATGGATAATAAATACATGTATGTGCACATGCCAGCATTAACTAACCACTTAAAAGGCAAAGTTGATATGGATAACTTTGCATTATTGCCTGCTTGAACACACGGGGAGGAGGGGAAGAGAGTTGTGGTGGGGTAGTCGTTAAAACCCGAGCAATGCCGAGGGAGTGAGGCCTCGTAACGATAGTGCACTTAGATAATTTTGGGAGCTTGGGGCAAAGCTATTTTCCGGGCCCTGGATTTTGGGGGGTTTGTAGCGAAGTTGTTTTTGATGACTTCTATTTGACGTGACACTACGTAGTTTGAATAATACTTAAATTTTTTATTCTAAGTTAGAAAACGTGTCTCTTGGAAACAGTGCCGTCGTTTGCTGTCAAACTAATAAATGTTAATATTTCATTAGAAAATTAGTATCCTTATCACGTTAAACTATAGAAAAGTGTTCTTAATTGCACACACTATCTTATGGATGCGTATTTCGTCGTTAAATGACAATGACAGTAAATTATAGCTGGGAAAAACTCTCTTAGTCTACAGACTTGGGAGGAGCCATTTAGGGTAAGAGGCCTGGGGGAAAATGTCCCATTTGCCCCATCCTGTGGGCAGCCCTGACTTAGAATACCGTTTTAAACACTTGTCAGTTATAACTCTCAGTGTTTCCGATCAGCAGAAACGTCGCCTGTCGGGATCGATAGCAACACTTATCGATAGACTGGTCGAGAAACTCAGAACAGACTTCCTGGAGGGAAAGGGAATAAATGCGACAAGATTCCAATGCTGCTCTCCCATCGGGTGTACCACGGATACGTGACCTGACTGAGAGGACCTCCCAGATTCCCAAGCCCGAATAGTACATATCCGGCTAAATCTAAGTGATAAAGTTTAAGATCTTTATTTTAATAAAATTTCTTATCAAAGGAGGACTATGCTATGGAGTTGGAAACGTACTCGCGACGAGACCCAGACATGTTGCGGCCACTGCGGAAGAGCTAAAACGATGTCTACCTGCGGATCCGTGACATGCACAACTCCTTTCCCGATAAACAATTCATAATTTCATAACAAATATTCTGTCGTGGCAGTGATTTCAAAATTTTAACGTTAAAACAAAAATAACAGAACACTTCATATGGCTCATCACTGAGCGGGGAATAATAAGATCAACCCTTTTATTCAGTGCCCTAAATCTGGGACTTTTCACTGAAAGTGGTTTTAATGGTCTGAACTATACACAGCAGAAAACTGTGCGTCCAACGAGAGAAGTTCGTCACGTGTTGGATAAATAATTTTCTGTCCAGACAATATTTCGTCACAGAGTAGATAAATAGATAGAGACGAAATGGCGTGGCGGTCCCTGTGTTGTGAGCGTACTCATTCACTGATTGGCTACGTGAGGCTATGGGAAAGGCTCCTGGATCTGATTGGCTACCGCGTGCTGCGAAATATTCCCTATTGGTCAGGCTGCGCGCGGGTAAGTAAGTTAACAGGCGGCGATTGACGAACGGCGTTTCGACATTTTTCTGGCCAGTGCCAACATTTTGGTGGCGCGTGCGGCTGGGGTTCCCGGAATTAGCCACTATTTCACCTCCGTATACTTAAATACGTTGTGATTTCATAGTACGACAAACAGATGTTGTCTGTAAACACGAAGAACAAACAAATTTTCAATAGTCCAAATGTATGACAGAGCATCATGCCGATAGCAGTACAGTTCCAAGCAATACATTTTTTTTTTTTGCAAAGCCTAAAAAAATACATGTTTCTGTGACTGGAAGACTTTTTTTTGTAAGTGCACTATAAGAGAAACTACGATTAACCATACCTAGTACATGCATTTGATATAAGTGTTTCTGAACGAGTCTTGAATGAAAGAAAGGATTTATTACTGGTTACGCGCGACATCTTTCGGCGACGCCGCTTTAGCGGTCGATATCGGAAAACAGCTATTGGTTCCTCGTTGACGTCTGGCCGGCGAGCGAATCACGCACCAAGTCAGTCAGTCGAGAGGGAGATGGGTTCGCCCCAAAGGCGGCGGACAGCGGCCTGAGCGCCGCGACAGAGGACCGGCCCAAAGGCCGCTGAACTCGTGCATTTTTTTCCCGGTTTGCAGCGCGAACTCTCCTCCCCCCTCCTCGCAGGAAGGGTCAAAGCCGCTGCAGGGAACGCTGGTCGTTGCTCCCGCAGCTCGCCGGACCACTGCGTTCGCTGTGCGTGGCGGGAGAACCCAGCCGAGAATCGAACCCCTCACACCCATCTTCGCAACCCGACAACGCATCTCGGATTATATTCCAGTGGATGCTGCGGGACCCCTACCACTTCCACTCACACATAATTCGTTTGAAAAAAAAAAATCACTGTTCAAGGCGTAGCAACGAATATATTTTGTTCGTAGCTGTACTAGCACGGTTCCTTCCAACACTTCTGAGGCCCTGCTAAAGTTATACTTCCAGGATATTCCTCCGCCTCATGCAAACAAAGTTTAGAAAATTACACCAGATGATAACGCACCGCATTCGTGTGAGCTCGGTGTAATATTATTTTGCATGAGGACTATTTCTAACCGATCTAGCAACTTTGCCAGATGCTTCTTGTCTTATATAGGCGCTGCCGACCGCATCGCGTTACTCTGATTGGTTCCATACCTCTGTTATTTGCATACGCACGCCTATACCTGTTTGTTTGGCTCTCCAGTGTGTGTGTGTGTGTGTGTGTATATATATATATATATATATATATAATATGGTGGGGCGGAGTTCAAGCGACAAACTACGTGAGGTGATTTTTTAAATCCAAAATCATGTGGGACATAAATGGGACACCTACTACCTAGACTGAATATTAAAGAGATATAAACCCTTGGGAACAGAAATTTAAAGTAGTACTTTTGCGAGATATCGAAAAATAAGTGAAATGAAATTTCAGTTCTCCGGACATTGTTTTATGTTATCGAGATCTTTAACCGAAAAGCAAACTCTCATTAATACTTCCAACTGTAATGAAAATAAAAGGGATCGATACCATCTAATTACATACAGCTATTTTTACCATCAGGAATTATGAATGTTTGATGATGGTTTATTGAGCAGTAGGAACTAATAAACAAAAATGATCGTCTTGTTGTAACTGCCCAGGACCCACCATCTTCGTGTAAAATACACACATTTCGGCGCCAGCGATAAGTGTCGGCACTTTGCTCGTCTGAGTTCGCGAAACAAGCGGCTGTTTCACTGTTAAAAAAATTTCTGGCAAACTTGCTAACCTGCAAAGGAAGTATTAAACCTATTTGCAACACCAGAAACCATATATATGTGGAAATGAAAGCGTTAAACTTTTCCAATTTCTGCACGATAGGTGTAGCGAAGCCTTGAGTATCCTGCGAGAGAGCAGCGACCGCGCATACGGGAGTCCCACTTGTGGCTCGAGGAAAGGTGAGGTGGACGGTGCACCGGGGGGCTTTGCATCCTCGACGCTCCCCCGCCTTCCTCGTGAGCACCAGCCCCGAGGCAGCTTTATAACCTGTCCGACACGAGCGCGTGTCTTCAGTACTCGCCGGCCGGTCAACATGATCGCAGTGCTCATCGTCTTGCTCGCCGCCCACACCGTTCTGGGTGAGTACGCGGATCCTCCACACTGCCTCGTCTTCAAATGCCGCAAGGGGCCGCGGTGGTGCAGTGGTTATACCACTCGCTTCCCTCCTAGGCGAACTTGTTTCGCTTCCAAACAGGATCGCTCCCGAATTTTCGCGTGTGGGAATCGTGTCGGACGATCCCGCTGGTCGATGGGTTTTCTCGGGGATCTCCCGTTTCCCCAACTATTTTATTCCGGCGCTGCTCCATACTCACCTCGCTTCACCCTCATCGGCTCTCAAGACCTTGATGTTAAGAGCTGCCCGGATCTCTTCACTCATTCACTCCTCATGCCGTTAAACTTTTAAGTACGCATTATTCGTAATTGAAGGATGTTCACAGTAAACTGAGCCCCGGCTTAAGATCTACTTGTATGTATAGTGCATATTCTTCCATCATACCTAACATTGTCATGGGCCCGATCACTTCGTTCATGCGTCGGTCAAGTGAAACTGTGCAATCATTAGAAAAGTTAATATTACTTACAAATCTGCAAGTTTATGTATTTATATGCATTAAAAACAGAAAGCAAAAGAAATAACACCAGCATTCGCAAATGTTGACCCAGACTTTCATTCCGTCGGTACCAACTTTACTCGTTCCATGCCAGTCAATGTGGCCGTTAAAATACAGGTTGAGTATAAAAAGAATACCCCAACTTTGAAGGTCTATAATATCAAAACCAAACAACCCACAACCTTGATTGACCAATCAAATGAACCGGAGAACCATGAAGTTGGTTTACTATAAAAATTCATAAATGTTCAATGTGACCACCACGAGCGGCCCGAACGACATCTACGCGATAATCAAACTCGTTCCACACTCTTGTCAGTATGTCCAGTGTTACGATTAGGATGGCGTCCGTAATTCTCGTTTTGAGGTCGTCAAAGTTAGCCGGAAATGGTGGACGAAACACTTGATCCTTTATGTACCCCACATAGAAAAAAATCGAACGGGGTAAGATCCGGGCTTCTTGGGGGCCAGTGATGCAGAGCCTGGTCACCAGCTGCTCCTCGACCAATCCAGCGTTACGGCAACGTCTCGTTCAGGTATCCGCGAACAGCTAGGTGTCAATGGGGTGGCGCACCATAAAGGAAACATCAGACCGTCCCCTTCACATTGACGTGTCGAATGCGAGCTCGCTACCCCCTCACCACCTTTTGAAATAAACCTTAGAAAAATGTCACTGCTCTTACCTGCTTATCTTTTAACGGGTGCACTGAGTGACATGCGCCCATGGTAATGTTAATTTTACATAAGGCGGAAGGATACACTTCAAAAGTGCTCAGTTTAACATGAACAGCCTATAGCAAGCTTGTTGGTCCTTCTACTAACTACAAACAGTACTCGCAATACTTTTTGTCAATGTGCCTATGAGAAGAAACACAAAAATTTTGTAAAACGTTACACAGTAAACACATGTACTTTTCAGTTAGTTGCAGTTGGGTCAGAGTTTATAAGTTACACCCTGGAGTGCCCTAAATCCATAATAAGCCGGCAGGAAAACAAGAATGAAATACAGTGCTACCGGGTCTCAAGTAAAACTGACTACTCATTGGGGCAGCGACCAAGAAACCCTTAGCTGAAGTTCAAGTTTTCTGGAGACTGTGGAGTCTGGCCTACATATCTCTGAAATACCACTATTTCCTTCTAGCCCAGTCCTCTTGGCTAAATAAACCTACTCAGTTTACTTCAGATTTTGTATATGGCGGTTAACATATTCGACAACGTGATAAAAATAACAATAAAAAACTATTCACGGTTACTTCCAACTTTTCTGAAGCCCTGCTGAAATTATAATTCCTGGATATTCCTCCGTCTTATGCAAACAAAGTTTAACCGAGTCTATGAAATTACTGCAAAGGGACAGCGCACCGAATTCGTGTGCACTCAGTGTAATCATATTTTGCCTAAGGACTATTTCTTACTAGGCATTACCAACACAATGACTTTTTCTTATTAGGCATTACCAACACACCTATTTTCTCTGTGTTTGTATTCGGTTTACATTCATATTAATTATAATTCAAATATATTAATATATAGATAAAATAGAAGTAAAAGTTCAATTAAAGCAAAAATAAGGTACTATTACGTTAACACAAGTATGAAACGATTATGAAACACCACTTATTTAGAAAACAACCAAGCACGCTATGAATGGAGTGATTTTCCAAAGGTTTGGTTCTAAAAGTTTGAAGAAACCGCGAATAGAATATGGTAACACGGTAACTTCAAGCAGGTAAAACGCGAAAATTGGCAATTGCGAAACACAAAATATTACAATAGCTGTTGTATTTTCCATTCGGCGACAGTTTTTTTTTGTTCGGTCACACGTACCCTCCTTCTGCAGTGGTAAATATTTGTTACTGCACTGCTAAATTCCAGGCTACGGTGATTTAATTATACGCCTGTCACGCCAACGACACTACATTATCATATGGTATTTATTTCTTTCCACGTGCGTATTTTACGGCCTTCCGTAATTTTTCGAAGGCTAATTTTTTTGGATTTAATTTGTTCTCCACCAAACTGAGATGTAAAACAACAGGACGTGCGAAGCGTATACGAGGTTTCCATAACAAGTTATTGTTCACAGATAAAGGCGATACGGAAATCGTTCTGAATTAAATACACAGACAGAAAAAAAAATCGCCAATTATACACCTTACAGGGTGGATTTCGTTCAATGTGCTGTAAATTTATACTTTTTCGCAGATGGGCCAAAGTTTATGTGGCACACTCTTTAGTGAGATGATTGGTCAGTTATGTATCTGCAATAAAGAGGATTTGATCATGTACAGTCTGATCAAGAGAAAACATGTGAACATTTGGCTTCTCAGAACGCAGCAGCAGCCAACAATTGCAATTGTTAGGCTACTTTAACCCCCAGTGACCTTGACAAATAACACTGAAATTATTCTCTCCCCACTACAATTTGTTTAGACATTATAATTCACGTAACAACCAACCCGTCCAACTTTGACCATGCTCTATCATACTGATACGACGCACCGGATAGCACCAGGTGATAATCACGACTTCTTCCTGTTGTCGGACTGGCGCTAGTTAGAAATGGCGCATTGTTACAAATGGGCCTTTACACACTGTCCGGTTAAAAGCCATCCGGCACAGACGTGTGGATAGTGAGCTCATCCAGTGAACGCACAAGTCTACGTATTAAATGGATATTCTCTTCAGGTTGGAACTCGAGTGAAACGGGAGAGCTGCAAATTGAGTCTTGTCGGACAGTGATTTACCATCTGACACCGGAAGGTCGAAAACCGGAGCGTGTGCCACGGGCCTAATCGGGAGACAAACATAAAATATAAACCTTTAAATAAAATGAAAAGGTACAGGCAACCTACAGCGACATCTCAAACGATGCATATTTTCTCGAGAACCATTCTCCTGAGAGTGTTAACCAAGGCAACGTTTTGTTTCCCTTTAATGTACACATAATTGCTATGTCATAATCGATAAACACCAACGTGAAACAAACTTCTGCTACTTAGCGAAATGGCACCCTGTAATTTCAAAATGACCCTGCAACTGTTCACAGAGGGCATATATCAAATCAGGCTACCACTATTCATGAATTGGTTCAGTAGATGCGACCGTCAGTATTTACATAAACTATATGCAGTTTTAGGAACACATTTTTAAAAGGATAGTTTCAAAAGTGCTCATATAACCACGAATAAGTTATGTAGCTGGTTGGTCATACTGCGGCTTACTGAAACTGTCTACCTCCGGCATCAGTGTAGTGATTGGCCCGGGAAGTGTACACGGGGTTGCTTATTATTAGGGCCAGTGACTTTTCGCGTAAAAATCGGAGCACACAGTAGACTTCAATACTATATACACACCTCAGCCGTTGTTATGCCTCCATTGGCTGCTGGTGCCGCGTCCGTCTTTGACCAAGCCACTCAGGACTAAGTAACTCCTACATGGAACCTTCGTGAATCGTGCGCAAATTGTTAACACGGGCCAGAACATTTTGTAGCCAATCAAAGAAGTTGGACGACCCTATAGTGCTTTGGACTGTATCTTGTCTCGAAATCTTTTCGCGAAATATCACTGCCCCTACTTATTATTGAAGTACATTGTAAGGAAAATATGTAATTTTTACTAAGAAATTGTTTGTAATTTTACAAATGCTTGTAACATTACAAAGGTTTCTCTTGTAAATCTACTCGTTTGTAAAACTATAAGGACCGTGTTTGTAATATACCCCAAGAAATGTTTGTACTATAGGAAACCGTATCCACGAGCTTCAGAAAAATGGCGGACACTCAACAACGTTAAACCGTATATAACTGTTCTTGCAACAACAATGGGTGATGTAAAGTGTAGTCGCGTGCAAAAATAAATGTATTGCAAGTTTGAATAACGCTATACACTTAAAACAACTCAAATAATCGTAATAAAACGACAATTTCAATAAAACGTGACCGTATTACTCATTAACTGTTAATGTTTCCTAGATACACAGAATTATTCAATCGGCCCTCAAGACCTCGTTGTTAAGAGTCGTCCAAAACTCTCACCTTAACAACAGAACTATTAAAATTAAATAAACATTCTTCTTAATCAATTATAACTTCCCTATTTTGTAGGTACTTTACGTTATATTTACTGTAAAAATACATCTTAAACTTGTAAGTCGACTTGGTCTTGGATAAAGGTGCTGGCTGGTAATACAAGGGGCGTGGGTTCTAGTCCCTATGCTGGCAAAGAGTATTTTTTTTTTTTGTAAATTATATTTTGAAATATTTTTCTAGTTATTATCTATTACTAATTCATCACATTTGTTTTCTAGAGGAAAAAAATATTTTATGTACACTTCTCAATAATGTAAGTTGTAATAGAAGGCGTTTTGCAGGAAAACTGTTTGTAGTTTTACAAAGGATTTTCTTGGCATCTGAGTTTCCACAAATTTTTCTTGTAAAAGTAAAAAAAAAAAAAAATTAAAGTGTAGGCTACCTGTTAGGTGTATCTGACGAATATCCAATAGTTCTGAAGATTGCTTGCTTGGCACTAACGAACTTGCCACCTTATAGTATCTCTTCCTCCCCAAACATCGGCGATGACGTCTCTAAACATTCCGTTTTTTTTTGTTTCTAAAAAATGAACGTGTTTGCAGGTGTATACCCGATCCTGAAGGACGTGGTGTACGACCCAAAAGACTTCGATGTGCTGTACTTCTCGGCCAAGGGCTCCTTCCAGGAGACATGGAGCTTCACCAGAACAGTCCGGATTACCGCCTTCATACTGGCCAGCCAGGTGGGTGGCACAGTACTGTAAGCCGAGCACAAGAAGCGAAGCACCCACGTGAATCCCGAACTCTCGCTGCAATGACCAGACGTGTTAGCATTTCGACAAAACATCTCTGATTCCTTTGTGCATAAAGAAGAATATTTCGTCCTTTAGCATAAGTAATAATGAATCTTCCACTTCACTACGCATTCGCAGATCATTGCACAACCACTGTCGATCCGTTCACCCAAGAAAGCGCTATTTTCTTACATTTTTGTGGACATACATTGTTTCCGATTTTCTCAAACACGAAGGTCAAGAAGGTAGAAAGCAGATCAACAATTATGTCAACTGTAAATTGCAGAAAAAGTTTCCTTTATGGAATATATATCTAAACATATGCGAAATAGTGCAGCTGTTCATTTCACCAGAAAATACTCAGGCAGTGATTGATCACGTTACACCGTAGAAATGATCACTTACTTGTATTAGCGGTGATACGCGACGGTAGATTCCCTAATAGTCATGCTTACATATGCCAAGTTGATCCTTCGGCACAGATTACCGAATGGTGCTCTTCCATATTGCTCGCGAGTCAGGCCATTTCGTTGACGCACAGTCTGGTGTTGGGCTACACATCACACTCGTGTGAACTTGACTATTTCGTGCCCCTGGAAAGGGAAGTTTTTGAGATATTTCCTAAAGCAGCGTGTGAGACACACCATACATACACCTTCTATACATCTGCAAAGGAACAGCAAAATTCACGTAGCATTGTACTGCTCCCAAATCGCAAAAAATTTTCATTGGTCAGTTATTTGGAATATCCTGGCTGGCAGTGAACCATTTAACAAATTCGCAGTGTGGAAGACAAATTCAATTAAGTGAAGTCAGGTGGATAAATGGCCCTTCATGAAGACAGTAACCAATGACGTGAAGTACATGAAGGTATGCGAATTTTGCTGGTTCCTGTGCAGCAGTAAAAAAAGCTAAATTAGTAAAATGGCTCAAATGTTCGGAATGGACTACGCGAGTTTTGAGCATAGCATTGCCATGTCCCCAGGTGAACCTCTGCGGTTCCAACGGCACGTACCACGAGAACATCACCCTGAAGATCAGCAAGGTGGAGAGCGGCAAGAGGACACTGCTGGGCGAAGGACGTCACCAAGGCGACGTCGGCTACGGCGAGGAGATATACATGTCGCTGTACAACAGCAGCACGCGGTCCTACCCGCAGGTCTTCAGCAGCAACGTCTTCAACTACGCCGTGGTGGTGGAGTTCGGCGCCGCGGCTGGCATCTACCCTTGGCACACGGCGCGGAGCTTCGCGAGCGCGTGCGCGACCAGCGCCAGCGCCCCGGGACACGTCATCGGCATAGAGTACACCTGGTAGAGGCGCCGGGCGCTTGGGCTTAGTGCTGTTGGCAGTGCACCGCGGCAACAGAACATCGCCGTGTTAACGTCCGGAAACATGTCGATCACCTCATGGTCAATACTGATGTGTGAATTCGTTTTAGAAATGTTTACCGCCGAAAACCTATGGACTCTCAAAGAAACATCATCAATATGATGCCAGACTAACAAATGACGAACAAGTTTTTTTTTTCTAGCGGTCGGGCCTACTCACTATTCTGTGGCGTTGGTTTTCCCAGGCGGCTAGCTCACGAATCACTGCTGGTTCCTGGTTTCCTTTATTGGCGGTAACGGGAACTTTCCAGCAAAGTCAGCGAAGTTACACGATTACGTGATATTGAGAGGCGTATCTACCCTAGGTTATTTAATCGTAAGCATAATTATAATACATTATTTCATGTAGTGAATACACTGACGTATTTTCACCATTTTATAAATTAATCTTTGCTTTGTGAATTTATTTAGCCAAGTCGTGCAAATCATTCGAAACTTAGTTTATATATTATAAATATCAATGGGCACATAGAAAATAAATTATATGTTTACATAATATGCATTTGACTAAATAATTTGCATTTAAAAGGGCTTAGGTCACAGCACAGATTTTAATGGCGTCGTTAGAGTAGCACGCGTATTTTCTCGCTGTGAAGCGTTTTATCAGAAGAAATTGGTATTATCAGCTGTGTTCGCTGCGGCGCGGTGGTAGTGAAAATGAAAGCGAGGTTAGCGCGGAATGAGGGGAAGTCACCGAGCCTGTCGCCAGACGCGCTGCTTTGACGACGCGGCCTGCACGTGGGACAACTATTTCCGGAAGATGGGCCGTGAGGTAAACGCCAGATTATTCGGACTGTGCTCCTCCAGAAATGTTTGCGTGAAGTCGAAAATGGTTACATTTTACAGCTCTAAAGGCTGATCACTGGTAACTGAGCTCTCCTGAAATCAACCTCTGACAAATGTAACTGCCCCTACCTGCATACGTATATTTCAACGGGCACGCTTACTGATATGCACCCAGTAAAATTAGTAAAAAACAAAGGAAAGCAGTTCCTTGTCGTAACGTTCAAATGAAATTGTTAAACAAAACTTGGTGAATACTGATATTATTTCTTTTGCTTTCCCTTTTTCTAATGCACATTAGTGTAAGAATGAGAAAATTGGTGTAATACTTGCTTTTATAACGATTTAAAATTTTCACTTGACCGACGTATGAATAACGTGATCAGGCTCATAGCAATGTTAATTTCACATACGGCATTAGATTACACAATGTCCATACGAGTATATCGCAAGAATGGCTTTCAAAACTGCTCAGTTCAACGTGAACAGCCGTTACCACAGAGTACTTACGAGTACAGAGGTGAAACAACTGCTTATTCTGAGAACTCCAGCTGCACACGCCAGGAAAATGGCGTCACTAGTCAGCAACATACCGAAACACCGTTTGCCAATCAGCTCCTGGTAATTTACTTGCCAGTTGGTAGCCCAGCCAATACGGAACCTTTCGCAGCACGCGGTAGCCAATCAGACGCAAGGATCGGGCCTAGAGCCTCGCGCAGCCAATCACCAAGTGGGTATGCCGGCATAAAAGGAACCGCCACGCTATTTCATCTCTGCGTACTTATCTACTGTATTCTTCTACTTTGATATGCAACTACTATGCGGTAGATGTTTGAAACATTACAGCAATGTTCTGTTCTTAATTTAAAGGTGGATTCACATATTCACAAATCACACCGAAGAGGGCGTTATCCGCTCAGACTACGCTGATATTACCCACAGTTCCGTGTGTGGTGTCCAATGCACCCAAGATGGCTGCCGTAGATGATAATGTTTTGCGATTAAGAGTTATAAATCACGTGAAGAAAAGGTGATCTTTGTGACATACATCGAAAAAAAAAAAAACACAAAAAGTTAAAGGAAACTAAAAAAAAAAAAAAAATATATATATATGTATATATATCATTCGGATATCTTAACAATCTGACAGCGTTTAAAACTATAAAACTCGCTAAACAAATTTCGCAATCATGAGTAGGCTGATAACACAGACATTCCGTTGATGTGTGAAACTGTGTCACTGAGATCCGCCCAGCTCGCTCTGATTGGTCGGCATGATCTGCGAACGTGTGACCTACTTTACGACTGATTTTCATGTGTGCACAAGTTAATTACTCTTCCAAAACACCGCAGAAAAGTAGTAACTGCGTGGGCTAGATTTCGTAAGAGCTGCAAAATATCTTCACTTTTCCACAAACCAGCGTTATCAAGATGTAAACCATGTTCCTTCATTTAACGGGAAATTAATCAACTTGCCCACATTTTTAATTTTCGGTTTCTTAATCAATATGAATTTTTTCAGCGCACACATGCTGATGGTGGAAACAATATGGACAAATCTCATAGCTTTATTCTTTCGTGGTTTATCCTGATGTACTGCCAGATAAATTGTGTGGAATGTACGTCGATTATGTATTACAGATACATACTACAGGATAAAAATAATTCATTTACGTATATTTTATAAATATAATTGATGTATCCCATGTGTTTAAGGTGTCAATATACAATGAGTGTACATTAAATGTTAAATGAACTAGCGCCAGACAGCACATTTTTTCTAAGTGTTGGGTGTTGAACGCGTATCGTATCAGATTTTCAGCAAATACAGAAATGTATATCTAGTCCCTAATGTGTCAATATAACCCATTTGCAACATTACAGGTGAAGTATAAATGGCTGGTAACAGTGAAGTATGACATAGCGATATTGTTCTAAATGTTTTATTTTTATAATCACAACTTTTTGATATAACAAGTGTTTTAACCATGCTTAAGATATTTCTGGTTTGCTATTTTTTCTAGCCACATTATTTGACGGCAATACACTTGCATACTTTATCAGTAATTTACCTGTTTTTTAGGTACATATAAAATAAGCATTAGTCCAAAGATTTGTTTTCCAAAGGGCAGTTGCCACCTATGGGTGACTATTTCTCTTTGTATTTAGGTCATTTTCAGTAACGGTGGAGCAGTTTTGAATTGTTATTTGTTACAATCATTTTCTCCCAATGAAATTTAAAAATTAAATAATGCTAACTAGCGCGTTTATTACTAAAACTAAAGACTATTTGCAAAAAAAATACACGAAAAGAATATATAATAAGCAAATAACAGTAAAAAAAAAACTACAATGGGAATATTCGAGCATCTTAAGTAGTTTTCCAATTGTGTTCAACAATAACGGATAGTAAATTACGATGTTATCTTTCTTCTTTCTTAAAACTGACCATTGCGGAGTTTAACTTTCCAAATCTTGAAACAATTGTTTCAACCAGCAGAATTATATTACTGGATCGTCAGTTAATGAGCTTTCATCTACTGGCGAATCAGTGCAATGCACAGGTTTTTACTGCCAGGCCAGCGCAACTCACTAGGAATCAGTATAAATCACTGCTTAATCAGTGACTAAAATGATCAGTAGAACGTTATCGATTCAAGCGGAGCAATTTCGACAGACCTGCAGTAAAATTCGCTTATTGGAAGCAGTTTTAACTGTTTCGATATTAGAGAGTAACGTATTCTTATTAGTATGGCGATTTGTGAAAAACTATGCTGGCGATCTTTAACGTGTTTGTGGACATGAGTATGTACATCACACATCCATCTTCTGAACGATATTGATAGAACTGCTGTAAGATCAGGGCGTGCACATTGACCCAGTAATCAGGCATCGCTCACACGCGAACTTTGTCTGGCTTGATAGAAAACAATATCTTCCTGAAATGTTTCAAGATGATCTAACTGGCCGTACAAAAGCAATATATTTCGAAACAGTATATTACTCTCCCGAAAACAAGCCTAAAGTTACTTCTATAAGCCGCAACATGTTGCCAAAGGGGCTTATTGGATTGTGCCGTGTTCGAAACGCCTTGCGAGTATATTCTGGGAACAAACAAGTCGTGATTCACGCTACGCAGTCAAGAAACTATAACAAGAAACCATAAAACATTCAACACTAACATTTGAAAACGCAGAATCAATATATCATTTTCATCTAAACATCATATCATTTATGTATGAACATAAGTACAGAATTAAATTTAAGCACAGATTTACAGAATAAATTTGTTTTTAATTGTGGTATGTGTACGTACCGTAAAAATTTATCAGTTCCAAGAAAATGACTGTGTAACACCCTGCTTGCAGTCATTTACCAAATCTAACTCAGATTTTTAAGTTAAGGTATAAGAACTAATCTTCGTGGCGTGGACGGAAGATGGAAGTCCGCACGGCGGAGGTAACCCCTAACGAAGCGACGGGCTTCTGAGTTAGAAACTGCAGGTGGCTGTCGTCCCTGAACATGAAGTTGGAATCAGACGACCTAGCGACGGAACGCACTCTTAGGAAAAGCACCCGGAGAAAACCCCACAGGTCCACCAGCCACGCGCTTCTCACGTGCGAGAATCCGAACTCGGTTGTACCGGGGATTGTGCTGGCCACGCGCGCCTTCGAGGTCGCAATGGTGTAGCAGAAAACCAACCTTTGAAAAATATCACTGTCTCTACCTGCGTGCACACTGATTGGCATGAATGAGCCCAATAAGTTGGTAACGATGGAGGGAAAGTAGTTCCATGTCTTGACGTTGAATTAAAAGTGTCGTTTAAACATTTGTGAACAGCGAAATTAGTTATTTTGCTTTCTGTATTTTTTAATGCATCACAGTGTCAGAATTAGCAAATTTGTAAAATACTTACTTTTTTAAAAATAATTTCACAGTTTCCCTTGACTGACGCATGACTACAGTGAGCAGACCCTTTGCAAGGTTAATTTTATTTATGGTGGACGAATATGCAAATGTCCATACAGGCAGGTCTTTAGCAGGGCTGTCAAAAGTGCTCAGTTTACTGCGAACAACGTATAAGTGGTGTTCTCAGTCCAGAAGGCTTGCCTGATGGGCTCGTCTGGCTCCAGTGTTAGAAAATAGTTCACGACTTCGACGACGGGAGTGACGAGAGGTGATGATGAAGCAGTGACACAACGCAATGGAGAGGAAAATGGAAGTGCCACGGGAAAATCTCACCTAACAGTGGCAACGTCCGCCACGTTTCTTAAATGAGAAAATTCGGGTTTGTCTTCCGCCAGGAGTTGAGCCTACACTGGGAGAAAGGTTCGTTCCAGCCAACCAAATTTTTGTTTTTATAGGGCCAAAAATATATTTAGTTGCCCCAATAAAATATTTTATTGTGTAAACAAAACTTGAAAAAAAAAATTAATCTATAAAAATACACGATTGAATTAACAAAATCTCTGTGTTGTGCGAAACTAAATTAGACTGTCAACAAAATATTTAGATGTATCAACTGCATATATTTTTTTTGGCTACTCATTTGATTGCATTCGTTCGAAAATACAGTTCTCTAGAGTTTGTATTTTTTTGTGACAATTGGGATAGTAATAGTGTTTTTTAGTACATTTATTGATGCTTAATAGTGGCATAAAAATCTCAATAAAACTAGTTCAACAGGAAACAAAAAAGTAAAGCTATAAAACGTGAAATATATATTTGCGCAGGTTGTTCAGTATTCAAACTCTGTGTATTTAAAAAGATTCCTTCTCTAACTGAAGTCACTTTCACTGAGGTTGCTAAGGCTTGGGGGCTAACGATGTAGTTTCGAATCTCGGTCAAACTTTAATTTTTTTTTATATTAACCGAAACTGATTGAT
>NQII01002317.1:10011-74350 GCA_002778355.1 Clitarchus hookeri
TCGTTGAATAAAGGAGGCGTGGGGGTAGCACCCTCCCCTTGCCGTGCGCACCTGCCCGGTAACCCCCCAGCCACCACCCTCCGTGGTGGGTGACTGAGGCCTACCACGGTTTACCCTGCCGCGAGCAAACCAGGAGGGGGTGATGGGGGTGTGGGTGGGGGGTTTCTGCTGGGCTCCTTTGAGCACGCATGAAAGGCACGGGATAGGCAAGTGCTTGCCGGGGGGTAAGGGGATGGTATGGTCTGAAGGGCAATATCTCCTACCTTTCCCTGCCTACGACGTGGAATTGGGAATTGGGAGGAATTTCATTTAGCCGAGTCAACCCCCCGGCCTCCCTCCCTTAGCTTTCCTTCACGAACCAACCTTTTACCTTTTTCGTGCCCGGGCGACTGGCGGGATAAGAAGATTACGATGGGTTCTGGGGAGAGAAGCATGATCTGTAGTTCTGCTGCGTGACGCACGTATAACACTGCGTGAATCACTCTCACGGCTAAGAATACGTGAGAAAGGGGTTCCCCCCCCCCCTGCATAGCTTCCTCTATATGCTAAGACGTCTGCGAGCTCAACCCTTTGGCTACCGCAGGGAAATTCATTAGCGGAAACTTTAATTATGTTTACGCCAAGGTTCGCTCGCTCGGAAGCCACCTTTTTTTTTTCCTCTTTTTTTTTTTACCCATACCTTTTTATCCTCTCGCTGTTCACGGCAGATTGCTTTTCGCGAGCCCGAAGCGAGCGGTTTTTATTGTTCTAAATATACGGCAGACGTTTAGTCGGTGTGGCTGTTGAGAATTCGTACCTGCTTCACAAATTAGAGAGGGGTAAAAAAAGGTTTGTGTGCCGTTCAGCGTAGTGTGGAGAGAGAGAGAGAGAGAGAGAGAGAGAGAGAGAGAGAGAGAGAGAGAGAGAGAGATATTCAAAAGTACCGGATCCCGCTTTGTTAAAATTAAGTTATTATGTGTGATTCATATATCTGCAGATAAAATCTCAGGTTTTTCGTGAGGAACCTGAAACTCCTGAAAACCTATTACATAACATACACAAACACGATTGTAAAATCCACAAGCATACATTTGATAACGTAATGGTTGATGTGAGCAGTCGCATAAATACGCGAGCAAATTAAGTTATTCCCATTTTATAGCCTCCTTGAAATATTTTCCAACTACGTTAAACAATTTGTTAATCGAGTAATGCGAATATGCTACAAAAATATCGACGCTTCAAAATCGTAAGTATGCATTGATGGGTATGGAGAGCGCAAAGACAAACAAACAGTGGCAAGTTGATAGTGAGCTAAGTGAGTACCTTGTTATGTTAACAACCTGCTCATGCTCGGCCGTTCTGTTTGACGGTTCTCATATTGGCTTTATGCGACTGTCAAATCTTCGTGACTTTGACCACCTTCAAACTTCTCAACCCACGAACCTGTCCTGACAGTGAGGAATAATATATTTCTCGTGTCGTTTGCAAATAATTGTCTAAATTAGAATAATTTAAAATGTTTTGAATGGAATATAACAAAATAAACTTACAGATTTATAACTCAGTCAGCAAAAGGTTCACTTTATAAATGCCAATCCGATAATTATTTGACAAAATTGTTAATAAATTAAAATTTTTAAATAGTAAAACGAAACCTTTAAAGGTTATTGTGATATTAACAATAGTATTCATCCAGTTCCGCTTTATTTCACAGACGATTACGATACTAAAGATATTTTAAATCTTGGACCTTTAAAATTTTCTTAAACAATAATATAGTATTAAATAATATGCAAAGATAAAACTAAAAAAAAAAAAAGGAGAAAATATTTAATTTTCTTTTGTATTGTATGAAAGGTTTACCGACAATTAAAAAAAACAGATTTTGCAAACCTGATGAAAAATTCTTATTTTCTAGTTGGCGTAGCCTAATCCAATGTGATCACTTACATATGTGACCAAGAATATAGTAGTACCCTGCGTGATGGTTCCAAGCTTATTATCGTGGTCACAAGCGTGTGGTAAATATTATTTTTGGCTCATTTTCGCAAGTTAACATAGAAAATGACGTCCCAGCTGAGAGTAAAACGTCAACAGTGGAAATAATATGAAAAATGCACGAGAGGTGGTAGAAGGCGACTAATGGAGGCTGGATAAATAGTAATATTTACTTATATGAATTGGGTTTAAGATTTTTTCCGTTCCTGTATTACTGTCAATATTGACGTCTCTAATATACGGATTGCTTTCTTCAAGGGCTATTTTCTACAATAAGATTAAGTGACTTACACATTTACAATAAAAATTTAATGCATTTATTTGTTCATAATAACTTGAATTAAACTCACAACAAAATTTTGTTGGATAGAAATGTTGAAAACGACACCGTACTGCATAATTTAAGGACGGTGGACGAATAACAAACACGATAGGAGACCGCGGACGACTGAGGGAAAATGATGAACATAATTTACAAATTGTCTACAATGGATTCTGTTTTTTAAACGCAAACTGCATCAATAAGATTTATTATGCCATTATTTCGAACAGTAAAAATAGAGAAGCACCAAAATAAAAAAATACATTTAAGAATGCTTATGCCAGTTACTGTTTTTTTTTTTATTTGAAAGTGTAATGATGCAGCTGCGGGTTAGGGCCGCCATATTTGTAATATTCCACGTCTGGGTATGACGAATGGAAGTTACAGCTCGGTTAGCTCAGTTTGTTGAAGCACAAAACTTTAAAAAGGAGCCAATGAAAATAAAGACAAGTATACTTTTATTTATCAACCAATTGAACCAGTTCACATACAATCGTACTGTATGCAGAGTATGAACAGATTTTACAGGCAACTAAGTAAAAAGTAGTAGCAGCGCCGCAGTGGTTTATTGATTGTTTCACGTCTTGAGAATTTGGCTCGCCAGAAGAACATACAGGAAACGACCTCCCACACCGGCGTAGAAATAAACGAGCAGGTTCAGGTTTGCCGGTGTGGGGGTTTTGTGCCACTCCCGACGCGGCCTCGGCGAGTGCTGGTTACCGACTGTTGGTTACCGAACTGCTGGCCGGCGATATGCACACAGAGTATTATTCTCTGCGTGTGTATCCTACCCCCTCTCCTAAGAGTATCAAATGTAACCAAATAAGCGCACGGCGTGAGCCAAGCACGCTCTTCCCACGCTTTCCGAACTGCGTCGTAGTAAAGAATAATCAAACTTTCTAGAACAAAAACTGTCGACGCAGTTAGAAAAGCTTCTATCTTCTAATGCTGANTTCTAGAACAAAAACTGTCGACGCAGTTAGAAAAGCTTCTATCTTCTAATGCTGACGCATAACAAAAACCAAGATTTTTTGTAATGGCAAACGGATGCCCGATAAACGAACTACCATGATGACGAACTCCCACGGCTATAATTTCAAATCCAGATAATATTTTACAAAACCCCGCTAAACGAAAGATAATTAACAAAGTATCCCTTTATTGATTAATTTTGCGTCATTACAAAAGGAGTTTTTACTGTCAAGGTCACCAATTGATCACAGTTGCGGCGATGATGGGTCACGTGGGAATTTGTATTACGTTACCAGTGTTTTACTTCTGTATTTTGTCACTTTTCCATACTCCAGAACAACCAAGCTTCAGGTATCGTATCAGCAGTGTTGCCAACCGTAGTATTACTATGTTATATGTGGTGTAATTTCAGTAATTGTCATATAATAAATTTAATAATCTACGGGGGTGTAGTATAATTAAACTTCACAGAAATTTGCAGATTGCAGTGCATTGTTACACTTAATATATATAAACAGTGAGGAAACTGTGTGGTCAATGATACCAATAGACAGACGGATAACTACACTGAACATTTGTAATTTATCATTAAAAAGGAAAGCCAAACAAAATGGAATATTTTCGTTGTTTCGTAGTCAGAAACGCCAGATAATTCTCAAACTTTACATAAAGGATATATTTCCTCCCTTTCCGCTTACTTATATGCCTCAACCAGCTCTATAGTACACTGAAGAGCCAAAAAAACTGGTATAGGCGTGCGTATGCAAATGAAAGAGGTATGGAACCAATCAGAGTAACGCGATGCGGTCGGCAGCTAGATCGGTTACTGCTGCTACAATGGCAGGTTATCAAGATTTACGTGAGTTTGAACGTGGTGTTATAGTCGGCGCACGAGAGATGGGACAAAGCATCTCTGAGGTAGCGATAACATTTGGATGTTCGCGTACGACCATTTCACGAGTGTACCATGAATATCGGGAATCCGGCAAAACATCACATCTTCGAAATCGCTGCAACTGGAAAAAAGATTGTGAAAGAACGGGACAAACGACGACTGACGAGAATCATTAAATGTGACAGATGTGCAACCCTTTCTCAAATTGGCGCAGATTGGGTTTGTGGAGTGCCGTGCAGTATTCATGGTGTGAATACTCCACCTCCTGCATACCTTCAGACATTAGTCGAGTCCATGCCACGTCGTCTTGCGTCACTTCTGCGTGCTCGGGGGCCCCTGCACGATATTAGGCAGGTGTACCAGTTTTTTCGGCTCTTCGGTGTATAAGCCAAGAGGCCGATAAGGAAAGAGCTGATAAATCAATTTCACATCATCCGTGGCAAATTAGTGTCTTTGTTAAAATTAAAGTATTAATTTCCAAATTAAAATATTTAAGTACAATATGTTGTTTCATTAGTTAATATTATTATCAAACAATTAAAAGATGGCTACGCGTGTAATGTAAAATATTTCGGTCATAGAATACTTTTTACAAATACTCTTGAAAGAAGTATAACTATGGGAGCCGAGTAGTACTGCGCATACGGTCAGTAACCAGTAGGTATACGACAATGACAATGTTTAGATTTGGTGGAAAAATACATAAGGATACTACCACTGCGTCACGAATTTCACGCAAGCAATGTACCTATGTCGCTGTGATACGTCCAACAGTTCAACACCACAAAGGAAATTACATGACGTCGGTTCCATCCTTCTCAGTGGATAGCGCATGCTGGAATCACGATAAGTTTATACTGGACTGTTTGTTATTCACACATGTCGGCAGGGCCATGCCTTCGAAACACGAGTCATTGTTGAAAATAAGTTTTCCTTTATAATAGGACATTCTCATGATTGTATTAAAAAAAAAAAAAAGTGAACTCTTAATCCCTGGAATTTTGTACTCTAATGTTGCAAATCTTAGCCAAACTATTATTCCCATGTAGCTGTAAATTGTATTTACATTTGTGCTGAACACTCACTCTACTCTACTCTTTTCCTTCTGCANATTATTCCCATGTAGCTGTAAATTGTATTTACATTTGTGCTGAACACTCACTCTACTCTACTCTTTTCCTTCTGCAGACGTACCTTATTCTATGTTTTTTTTTTCCTTGGAGAACAAAGCCTAACCTCTGCAAACAGAGGTCTGATGGATTGGCTAGGTCGGACGAAGAGGAAAATGGAGAATGAAGCAGAGCAAAAGCTTAATTTAGCGGCACGTCAGCAGATAAGAACGTAACGAAGAGAAATTGATCCAATGGAGTTGCGTGAGGCGAGCAGATAGACCGGAAACACTTTGCAATTTGTACGCTGCCTGTCTGTGCAAACGGGAACGAGCCGTTCTAATTCGATTGCATTGCTAATTAACGGCTGAATACAAGATACCACTTTTCACGTCGTCGGTCCATACAGAGAATTTGTTTATTTTCGTAGAATCGTGTTAAAGTAATGGCAACCGGTTTATTTATTATGGCCATCATTTACATGCAATGATTATGAAAAGTAATACGTGAAAATAATTTTGATATATATTACTTACATTAAAAATTGACATGTCCGTATTTGAATTCAAATATTTTAACTTCATATGTGAAAAAAGAACTTAACTGTTTCAGGAATATCGGAGTATTACATTATTCACTGTGTCGAAACAAGCAATATAAGTAACATAAATTAGATCAACCGTTCCGAAAACAACCCAAAAACTTCATACTTTATCTGATGACATTCATAACTGCTGGGAGGAGCGACATATTCAGAGTTTCCTGTAATTAAAAAACATGTTTCTTCTACGAAGCTTATATTGGTAAAACCATTAAATATACATATTTTTTAATTATATTGGCAAGGGCAAATACCAAAACGCACAGGGGCCTNATATTGGTAAAACCATTAAATATACATATTTTTTAATTATATTGGCAAGGGCAAATACCAAAACGCACAGGGGCCTCGGCGGTGTAGTAGTTAGACTACTCGCCTTCCACCTGGACATACCGGGTTCGAGTCCCGGCGGGGCCGATCCCGGATTTTCGCATGTGGGAATAATGCCGGATGATGCCGCTGGTCGGCGGGTTTTCTCGGGGTTTCCCGTTTACCCCGCCCTTACATTCGGGCGCTGGTCCATACTCACCTCATTTAATCCTCATCGGCTCTCAAGACCTCGATTTTAATAGTAGTCCAAATCTCTGAACTCACTCACTAGGACACGCGCGTTAAGAAGCATATCTACCATCTCTCTCAATTTTATTGATTATTAACATACTTCTTTTTATCCAGTAATAAAGTTTTCCTTGTTAACACATCTGAACTGATTTTTCTTCGTTACAATGATCATATTTTTCTAATTATGCACACTTAGGTCTGCATGATTTATGTAAATGATGTATTTCAGATAATACATCAAAATAATATAAACTAAATAAATATAAAGAAAAAATAAATAAATACGATTTAGTACATAAATTATTTTAAAGACATCTCTAGAAACGTAATAATATTTTCTCGCCGTACAATGCAGATATCTGAATAACTGTGTTTCAGTTTGCATGTTTACTGCCGTTACAGTAAAATTGTTGGAGAAATTGCGAAGGATTACCACACACGTGTTCCCAGGGTTATGCTTTCGTGTCCTGCATGGGTGATCTTTATTTATTTTATAAAAGCGGATCTTTGACTAGACATCGTGTTACTCGAATAGAGCTAATATAGCCAGTTTTACTGCAAAGTAGAATGATTTGGTATGTTTTTGGGGAAGGGTGTAGGGTTGTGGAGGTGTTCATGCTCTGTGATTACAGTCGGCCGGCGGTCACATTGTTCGCCATTTTGTATGTATGTGACCTTGACCTTGAAATTTGACATTTCACCGGTCACCTTAACCTTGAAAATTTCAAGAAATTAAAACAAATCCAAAANAAAAAAAAAAAAAAAAAAAAAAAAAAAAAAAAAAATGTTACGATTAAATCTTTAAATGGGCAAAGCGGATTTGAGTCACATCGATACGAGAGCCTTAAAGTCCTCAAATCTGAAAAGAAAATTTGAGTCTCTTAGAAGAACGAGCCACTTAATATTCAGAACAGGAAAAGTTGATTCGCGGCTCCGAGACAGGTCCAGCAGATGGGCGGAGTAGCAGTAATGGAACCATCCCCACCTACCGCACTTGTGTACTTTACCTCGTGTCCATTACCTTGAAAAACCTTAAACTAAAAAAAACGCAAAATTAAAAAAAAAAAATTATTTAAAAACCTTCTAAAAAATTACAAATGAAAGATTTTTAAAAATTATGCAAATACATTTAAAAACTTACATGCAGGGATCTGGGGCTCGATGGCAGGTGGAGCGATCAGTGAAGAAGCTCCCGGCACGATCACCAGCAGACGAATGACACCCCACTACCAACACCAATATTTATTCTCTGATTACTCATATTCGCTTGACCCCCCTCTACCTCCATCCAGCCTAGCAACACCATACACCAACCTCCAATAAATGTTGCTTGTTCTTCAACGGTTATTTTTCGGTTACCCTTCACCCCACCACTATATTAATTTGACTATCTAGCCGACCCCACATCCACCTAACTACCCTCTACAGTGAATCATGGGCTTACATCACACCTTCTAATTACTCGTATTCTCTCGACTTCGAAGATCACCTCACCACCCCTCGTNTGAATCATGGGCTTACATCACACCTTCTAATTACTCGTATTCTCTCGACTTCGAAGATCACCTCACCACCCCTCGTGATTGACTCAGATCGTACAAATGACCATTACTAGCTTGTCATAACAAAGCACCATACCATCCAACCATACTAGTCAACGACTGAAAACACCCAATACTGACTCCACCCAAGACTTACTCCACCCAAGACTGACTCCACCCAAGACTGACTCCACCCAAGACTGACTCCACCCAAGACTAACTCCACCCATGACTAACTCCACCCATGACTAACCCCACCCAAGACTTACTCGATCCAAAACTGACTCCATCCAACACTGACCACACCCAAGACTGACTCCGCTCATGACTGACTCCAACCATTACTGATCCCGCCTTAAACTAACTTCACCCAATACTGACTCTACCCAAGACTGACCGCACCGAAGACTGACTCCATTTAAGGCTGACTCCACCTAGGACTGATTGCACCTAATACTGACTCCACCCAAGACTGACCCCACCCAAGACTCACCCCACCCAAGACTGACTCCACCCAAGACTAAATCCACCCATGACTGAATCCACCCATTACTGAATCCACCTATGACTGAATCCATCCCAAGACAGAATCTACCCAGCACAAGTCTGTGGATTTTTTCGAAACACTTTTAATTTCAATGATTTCACATAGACCTAACTGGCTTATGATGTATAATAGAACTTATAACATCTTATAGTTTGGAAAATAACAACCAAAATATAACTCTTTTAGATAAATTATGTACTAGATGTTACTTGCCCTTGTAACTATTACTGTGATTCCTTTTAGAAACAGTATTATATGGGTTTCACTGTAATATAGAAATGAAAGTTCATCAGAAATTACTTTACCTTTTATTAGCATGTGTATTTTTTAAAAATCTATTATATAAATCAGCTGTTATTATTTTTGTTATGATATCTGATTACTAGTGTGCCGAGAGATCCATTGGAGATGGCTCTATTTCTTCTTTTAGTTCTCGTTCCACACTACAATCTCCGCTGATTTTTTTACTTGAGCTTAATTTGGATTTGGCAGTGCACGGTAACAAGGAAATGATCAAGTTTATTGTGTAAGCAATGAGAAAATAAGCATCCACTGAAATTAACTGGCTAATTATTGACTTGCGGAAGTGCAACAGATCGTGCAGAGAGATATCACAGCTGTGGAATATAAGTAAAACACGTGTTACTAATACAATAACTAAATATCGCTTGTCAGGTGCTGTTATTGACAAGCATCGCAGCGGTCGGCTGAGAGCAAAATATACACCTTAAGATAGTACCATGGATGTAAGTAAGTATATATGAACGCTGCAAAAGAATATGCTGCGCGGAAACGTGTTTTTCACAAATTATAACTACCCAGATTTGAAATAGTTTGTCATTTTAGGTCGTTGTCTCAAGATTTTGATCTGTTCTGACGTACTGCATGTGTATCTACGGGCTGGTAAATTTATAAGTTTCCGTAGTAAAATATTGTCTGTAAAATCATTGATTGCGCGTACACGCAGGTCTCAGTATATAAACGGTCTAGGAGTACAACTTTTTCCTAGGAAAGATAAAAACTATTATCTACAGCCACCACTTTTTATTTGTATTATATTAAATATATACTAAAAAAAATATTGAAAAAAAAAAGTATTATTTTTTTTTTGCACAATTTATTTAAGGGAAAGGGAGAAAGTACAAAACACGATCTTGCAGTTCATTCCATTGGCTTGCTGTACATCGCGTATAATAATACACTTCTGTAATACATATAATTTGTGAGAAATTCAGCGACCTCGGAATGCATAGCGCAGTCTTTGAAGGCCCAGCGGTGAATTATTCTTTATAACTAGACATGACCTTGAAGCGTTTAAAATATTTACTAGAAGCAGGAATCCCACCCTTCTTGAATTTTTTTCAGATCTTCGTAACGTAACCAAATTTTGTTACCGAAAAATGAAAATGAAATCCTTATATGGCACAAAGGACTACGTAACAACATTTTTTTTTTAAGTTCGCACTGCTTCATTTATATCCGCATTTACACATGTGGAACGAAAATGATTAAATAATGAGGGAATCTTTGATTACAGTTGCAGATGTGAAACGAGCGAAGGCAGAAAATAAGTTAAACTTCAAAATAACTTTTAGGATGTTCGTTGTACCTTGAAAACCTAGGTTTTAAAATATTTATTGTGGAAGTTCAGTTATGGAGGAAGGTGAGTAAATACAAAATGGTATGGATTTTTCTCCTCTAAGTGTTCCACCTGTCTGGTGCTTGAACTGCATTGCACAGTTTTTTGAATCCTGGTTTTTCGACGAAACTATTAAAAATGCGCCCAGTATGTATATCTAAGGAAAATCAGTTAAGAACAGCTTTTTCAAACCGACATATCTTAAAACACACTAGCTGGATACGAGCTAAACTACGATAGCAGCCTGTATTGGGCTTTGCTACAGACATTTCATCAATTAAATAATATGGTCACCACTGAAAGTCCCATAGCTACACGCAGCACTACGAGAACACCACACATCAGTTCGTAGCCATGCGCGTAGCGGCGATGGCGCTCTTGAAGCGCGTGCCAGTGTAACCCTTATAGCACCTGCACTTCTCGGGCCAAAAAAGGGAGAAAAACGAAGCAAGCAGGCAGAACCCTTAAGAGCGCATGGCCTCGAATTTTTTTTTTTCCACCCCGCTTTCGAGGAACAGCGATGAGGGCGACAATAACACGCGCGACCAGCACTCCGTCGCTCTTATGCGCAAGGCGTTGAGCCTGCGTGTGCAGTGCTTCCACTATTACGCTCTCCTGTGCAAACGAGATCTGTAACAGTGGGATTTTATTACACGCGATGAAAGCTCATAGATTAAACAACGGTTGTACATTTTTATTTTTTGACTAACTATTAAGGAAACTGATTATTGTAAAAAAAACCGCATTTTTAGAGCCTAGCTGCGCACATTTTTTTAATTTTAGAATTAACTAGAAATTATAAAAACAAAATTGTACGGGAGTAAATTTTTTTTTTTTTTTTTTTTTTAATCTTTTCTGACAAAAGGTCGTATTCCCGTTATATTTGTTTGCCGAGATACGCTTAAACGCGCAGGCAACGAAAGTACAGAAATTATGTCCGGACTAGTAGCTCTTAAAAGACACGTGTCATGCAAGCAGAAGGGGCGTGGACGGCAGGGAGAGGACAGCTCGTGCGGCGACGGGCGCGCGGACGGTAATGAGGGCACGGCCCGCTATCTCGCGGTCTCCTCCGCGCACGTCAGTTTACTGCCGCTGAAACGCGACCGCCGGTCCTCAGGACCTCGTCTGCGATATCTCGCCACCGCCGCACCTCGCGAGCCACGGACGTAAATTTTACAACAGCCCCGACCTCCGCCCCCCACCCCTACCGTGATGTTGTTTTAAACGAACTACCGCAGCACGCGTCGCCCTCGCGTTAAATCGAAACTCGCCGATCGACGCGGTACGGAAACGTAAAACACAGAGTGTATCTAAACCAGATTGACGGAACTTCGGCTGCAGGTTATTCACGAAGAAAGATGAAAACGTGTACAGGATGTAAATCAACAAGTGCTACAGATTAATATGAGTGGTGGATAAGACGAAATGGGACACACCCTCATGGGCACCCATGTCCGGAAATCTCTCGTTATACCACGAATGGCGATAACAGCGAGCAGGGGTGGCATCAGGTGTTAAGAAAGGTGCACGTGAATCGGTGTTTTTTTAATCATGTTTATTAGGCACAAAAGCGCCTCCTCCTGCATTCGACGTATGTTCTGCAGCGCCTCAGCATGTTGCCACGCACATATCGTTGAAGATGGCCGGCGTGATCTTGATGGTCTGGAATGTTGCACGAGTCCTGGCCCCAATCTCTTCTCTGGTATTCAGGCGAGTGTCGTACACCAGCGTTTTTACGTGGCTCCGAACGTAGAAATCCAAACGCGTTATGTCGAGGGGCCAGGTTGGCCAGACAATGGATAACTAACCCGCGTGTCGTAATTTACCTTACGCATTATCCAGGCACCCAGTGTTCCATTTCCAGTATTTGTAATACACTCGTGCTTCAGGTCCTACTTCAAACATATGTACCGACCAAACGATTCACATTAGAACATAGGTCATATACAGGATTATTAAGCCAAGATGTTCACCCCAAACATCTTCCCAACCGCTGAAGTCTCAACCAAATCAGACTGTCTCCTGCACCTACGACCAAGACCAGTGATTCAACATGCCACGAGGACATTACAGAAGGAGAATATATTATCCTAAGAAGATTTTTAGTAATATTGGAGGACTAAGTACGGATGTTTCAAAACAGGATGGTGTGTGTGTTAAGCAAGTTATGCAAAGTCAAGAAAGTTGTGTTCTTATGACCTTATTGTATAGATTTGGTTTGCATGGAATGATAGCTAAACCCGGTTGTGGATTATTAGAGATATTTATTTTTCAGACGGAATTAATCAAATTTATATTCGTGATATGATATGTTGGTATGCTCATCATTTATTACAAACAATGTTCCAACAATATTTACTATTTTCCACATTATCATTTTAATTATGTGGCGAACACCAGCATTCTTAGTGTGATTACTACAGTTCAGTGTTCGGTCGGATCCAACCTTATTATATCGGCGTTTCCTATCCACCAGTTTGGTCGACGAAACTCCCAGTCGCTTCGTTGATTTGGACCATCATCCCTCAGTAAACCATATGCCTCTTGTAGCCGTCGATCTGGACCTGGGGTGTAATCCTTGTTGTCAGCTGCAGATGGTTGTTGAGCGCACCCATGACCAGCCTCATACCTATCAAATTCCCATCATATCATTTGCNCAAATCATGTGCGCTCCGCGTTTTAAGGTTTTCTTCCACTGAATTTATTTAAAGAAAGTTCCGAAAAGTTTACTTGAGAAGTCTACTTGTCTTCTACTGAATAAATAGTAAATAACAGAGCATTTACTCCGCAACTTTAAGCTCCCCACTCGAGCAACAGTTCGCTAATCCGGCACTCGTCACTAAGTTCCATCCCTGCTGTTAGCAACAGCAGAAGGTTTTGTTCACCTTCCACAGTCCTAAGCACAAACAACCCTGTCGTAACTAAGTGTATCGCAATACATACAATTTGCAAGCAGGTGTTAGCGCCTGATAAACTGCTGTGGAAATAGTAACACTGCTGACGATCTACTGTGCCATTATAGCNTGCAAGCAGGTGTTAGCGCCTGATAAACTGCTGTGGAAATAGTAACACTGCTGACGATCTACTGTGCCATTATAGTTGTCAGCAATAAGTCTTGAAGAACTCCTCCGACGGTAACTTCATAGTGCTGGCGGTGCCGAACCTCACTCGTTGCTTGCCTGTCGGTCTCTCTCTCTCCCTTTTCTCTCTCTCTTTTCTCTCTTTCTCTTTCTCTCTTTCTCTTTCTCTCTTTCTCTTTCTCTTTCTCTCTTTCTCTTTTTCTCTTTCTCTTTCTCTCTTTCTCTTTCTCTCTTTCTATCTTTCTCTTTCTCTCTTTACCTTTCTCTCTTTCGCTTTCTCTCTTTCGCTTTCTCTCTTTCGCTTTCCCTCTTTCTCTTTTTCTCTTTCTCTTTTTCTCTTTCCCTCTTTCTCTTTATATTTCTTTCTCTCTCTTTCTCTCTCTCTTTCTCTCTTTCTCTTTATCTTTCTCTCTTTATCTTTCTCTCTTTCTCTTTCTCTCTTTATCTTTCTCTCTTTCTCTTTCTCTCTTTCGCTTTCTCTCTTTCTCTCTTTCTCTTTCTCTCTTTCTCTTTCTCTATTTCTCTTTCTCTTTCTATTTTTCTGTCTTTCTTTCTCTCTTTATCTCTTTCTCTCTCTTTCTCTCTTTCTTTCTCTCTCTCTCTCTCTCTCTTATTTATGCTTATAAACCAGTGAGCAGTAGCACACCAGCGCTAGTTGCAACACACATAAAAAGTCATGTATACATTGTGTGAAACGTCCTGAGTCTNTGAGCAGTAGCACACCAGCGCTAGTTGCAACACACATAAAAAGTCATGTATACATTGTGTGAAACGTCCTGAGTCTCTGATCATTTCTGACATCCAAAAATCACTTTTTTTCTCTGAAATTCGCCGAATATGGCGTCTGTAGGTCGGCAAACAAGCCAACAAACTCCCAAACCTGACACCGAGTCTGACATTCCACTGCCAACATCGTGTCGTTTGTAGGCACTCGCTTACTTTTAACCTTGTATTCTCTTTCAGGGAATAGTTTTGGTTTTCATGGCAAAGCTTGTTTTCTTTTCCAGCTCCTAGCTTTCTGCAATTTAGTTTATTTAACTAGGAATGTTCCAAGGTTTCATTACTTTGTCAATTTGAAATTTATCGGCGACCAGTTATTCTGATTATGTTAAGCTGTTGTGTCAACCAGTTGAAATAACTTTAGTTAAAGAATAGGAATTGTAAATTTTGTAATGAAATATCCTGTGATTTGTAAATGTCATCTTTAAATTCTTCTCTTTCAATGTGATATTATGAAGTATTCATTGTATTAATGTAAAATACGGCGCAATGAAAAATTATAGTATCACTTGTTTTGTGTCAAGTGACTTGATATCTGTGATAGTCACTGGTATTTTTGGAATATACCCTAGAACTTTCCTCTTGATTCATATCCGTTATGGCGTGGCATAAAATGTTGTTAGCTCCGGCTATTATCTTGTTTTAATGGAGTGAACTTCTGAATTTTACCGCCTTGGGTGAGTGTTTCTTGTCCTGCTTTTTGATCGTAGCCTCAGTAATGTGTTATTTTGTTCTTGCCTCGTTATTTTTTGCGTAAATTTCTGTTATTGCAGCGGTGGACCTGTTCGGTCGGAAAATGCTGTGTTGAGGCCGTTTCACTACCTTGCTGCCGAAGCGTGGCAAATCTTTTTGAAGTCCCCTAGCGTCTTCTTGAGGCCGACTTGATGATGATGTAGTAACACCGGTGCTGGCGTTGGCAAGGGAGATGTCCCGAAGATGAGCAACGGCTTAAGAAATTCCAGCCTTTGTTCCACCATTTTCGGCATGTGCATGAATTTTTGAACTATACAGCAATCAAGCCGCCGTTTTTCAATAAACTTTCTTTTGGACTGAATCAGTCATCATAAAAAAAATNTTGAACTATACAGCAATCAAGCCGCCGTTTTTCAATAAACTTTCTTTTGGACTGAATCAGTCATCATAAAAAAAATAATGTAACCCCAAAATTTATTTTATGGCTTGGCATATTATTTTGCAACTGAAAATTAAAAATTTTTTTTTTTTTGCGGGATCCTGACAAATTAACGATAATTTCTTTCATAAGAAAAAGTTTTATTTTATAACNAAAATTTTTTTTTTTTTGCGGGATCCTGACAAATTAACGATAATTTCTTTCATAAGAAAAAGTTTTATTTTATAACACCAATTTGTTGTTGTTTGAATTACCTAAGATATTATATATCAAACCTTTGTTACTGTTGTCACACACTTAAAATATTTTATTATTGTTACATATTAATGAATTTCCATTGAAACTCGTTTTGGTCACGCGAACGTAAGTTCTACTTTCTTTATCAACCACCTTGCTTTTTACTCTAAATCACATTTTATTTTATTGCTGTATATAATAATTATCATTATGTATGTATAAGGGTGCCGGAGTAAGAATTTTTGCTCGGCCTCCTTTGTTTCTACACGTTATGTTGCGGTCACTCCTACTCGACGAGATCTCTCGGAGCTTCCTCTCGCGCGCTTCTTGTGCTTGGCGGAGCACCCAACACCGGTATCCCATTGAAGTTTGGAGTTTCTGCGCCAGGGTCGTGTATGAGAGGTCCGGCGCAGAACAAAATAAAGTACACTGCTCCCCTTTCCCGGCTCTCTCAGGGCACCATGAAGCGAGTACAAATCGACTACACAGAACCACCTTGTTTGCCCCTTATTTTTCTTCCATATGAACCACAGCTGTTAAATCTATACCCCTGTCGGACTTGGTTTTTTTTTTTTTTTGCTTCTGTCTTCAACATGTATATTCAACACCTATTTACACCCGAGTTCAGATCATATAGGTTTTTTCATAGGCATTTTCCGTCATGCTACGCACCTCCCATGGGCTGCTCTTATTGTGGCAACGATTAACCCCGTTTGCAACCAACTTCAACGCTCCACATTGTTATGGGCACCAGTCATTATTCTTGACCACGCACTTGCTATAGTTTTTTTCTGTTTCCGCACATAAAATGCCGCCTGAATCCAGCTCAGTTTGCCAATATACAGTCCCTGTGCCTGCCACATAATAACAATACAGTTTAAATACACGTTAACATCATTCGATAAACATGTGACCTATTACCTACACAACTTATATCTGGCAGTATAAACAGTAACAGTATAACAGCTCATATCAGGTGACACCTGAGTGTCACACCATGCCAGTGCTAAGTGTTTCCTGGAAGCTGACTTCCTGCTAAAAGTTGCATACTTATGTGATATATCTGAAAAATTGAACTCGCGTAATGCCTCTGCAAGAAAAGGAAACTCACTTGATTCAGCTTATTAGCAAAGTTTCGGCCTTCAAAAAGAAGCTGCAGCATTTCATAACAGAAAATGAAATATATTTTACGAAGGATATTGTTTGTATAATTTAAGGACACTTATCTGAACTCAGCGTTCATTCCGAAAAATAAAAATAAAAATAAAAACACTTGCCTGAGAACTTTGACATGTTTTAGTGGATTAAAAATCCTTTCAGTAGTGACGTTCCTTTGGAATTCAGAACATCAGACTATGAACTCATAGAAATTTCATAGGACTCTTCGCTAAAAGCTAATTTTTTATTCAAGGAATATTGCCAATATTTTGGTGTTTAGTAAGAAAGAAGTTCCCAAACTTGAGCAAAAAACCACTGAAGATATTAATTCCTTTAATAACTTCCTATCACTGCGAGAGTGGTTTTCAGCAGTGGCTGTCATAAAAAACAAAGTATAGATCAAGGATCTTTGTGGAGAAGGAAGTGAGACTGGCTGTATCTCAATTTGTGCCAATATTTGATAAGCTCAGGTTTCATACTAACTAAAGCGTATGATGTGAGTGAAACTTTACGGTCATATTTTTCATTTCTTGTATTTTCTTTCTATTTAGTTTTAGTGTTAGTGCAAAATTTTTTTTGTGGGTGTTATTTTTGTGAATGCTTTTTTAGACAAAAGAGAAAGTTTTTCTATCGGACACATCATTTTCTTGTAAGTGATGGTTTTTCAAAAGTACTTTGTGTATAGTCTTTCTTGTACGTTTGTCTAATCTTCACACAGTTTGTCCGGTTACATTAGATATACATTACAAATTAAATTTTTAAAATGTATTCCAAGATTTTATTCGAAATATTCTGAAAAAAAGTTTCGCTGAATGTCAATACATACTCGTTTTTATCAGATATATTCCGTAGGGGATTAGCGGTAAAGATTTTGTTGGCCAGTTAACCCTTGGGTTTAAAATGTTGAAAACCACTGAGACAAGGTGAACTCTTGTAAGATAATTTTTAACCGCTTCCCTCATTTCCAATCGACTTGAAAATTTTCACACAAACGTATTTTTAATAATGATTCAATATTTCATGTCCCTCTCTATATTATAGAGCACACATAGAAACACGCATCTTGTAACTTTGCACCTACAAACGTAGACAATAACATATACTGTGTGCTGCAGATTTCATGACAACAAATGTCATTAAATACCGTATATTTTATCTTTAGTTACCGGGAATAGAAACCGGATGTCGTTTCCTTGGTACTTCCAATACTTAAAGTGTATCACCCGCATCGCCCTTTTTTCTCGGCAACAACACGACACCGGGGGTCCTCGAAAAAAGTGTGATCACTACATCGTATATGAAGCATCGATTGGTAGTAAGCCCATTACCCAACATATCGGAGGTAGGGGTATTTGAACATTGCAATTGTAAATGGGAATGTGGGTTGTATAAGTTATCGTTGTATACATCGTCTAAACGGAAAAAACAACATTTACAAAGACACTTTTTTTTCTGACATGCATAGTTTACGCACAATAAATAAAATAATTTAAGCATATTGTTTGTGACAAGTGTAGATTGGGCACAATGAAAATTGATTGCAAACGTAGTTTTCATACTACAATGAAAAGGAAATCAACTAAACACGTTGTTTTTATGGCGTGCATGTCTAGTGTACGTGCAATCGTAAGGACGTCGGGTGTACTGTAAACACCGGTATGGTGTGAGAGAACTACAGTGAACTGGGAACTGGGAACACTCATTCCCACAAAGAACTCTTCATAAGTGTTCTAAATGTCGATCAGCCCGTATCAGACACGACTCTGCTCTCCGTCATACANCCCACAAAGAACTCTTCATAAGTGTTCTAAATGTCGATCAGCCCGTATCAGACACGACTCTGCTCTCCGTCATACATTCGCGGATGCTGGGCGGACCTCAGCACTGATGAGAGATCCACATGCTGCTCTGGTTCTGTCATTCATGCAATGTAAAACGAACGACTGTCTAAATGAACGAATGTTAGATTGTCAGTTAACGTGCATGCAAAACCTGCAGTTTCTGTAATTGGTAGATGGCTTATCTGCTTGCGTCTTAGTGCTGCCTTATTCTCCACGTTTGTTCGGAAACAGTCTAATAATAACCGTTACCATTATCCAATTATCGTAGGTTGTGCGTAAAGTATGCACGTCAGATATACAATGTGCATCATTACGGTACTGCCGGATGGAGTGTGAGACTCGCTTTGATACTAGCAGGGACCTGTGTGCCTTACTGCATGGACTNATTCGCGGATGCTGGGCGGACCTCAGCACTGATGAGAGATCCACATGCTGCTCTGGTTCTGTCATTCATGCAATGCGAAACGAACGACTGTCTAAATGAACGAATGTTAGATTGTCAGTTAACGTGCATGCAAAACCTGCAGTTTCTGTAATTGGTAGATGGCTTATCTGCTTGCGTCTTAGTGCTGCCTTATTCTCCACGTTTGTTCGTAAACAGTCTAATAATAACCGTTACCATTATCCAATTATCGTAGGTTGTGCGTAAAATATGCACGTCAGATATACAATGTGCACCATTACGGTACTGCCGGATGGAGTGTGAGACTCGCTTTGATACTAGCAGGGACCTGTGTGCCTTACTGCATGGACTCGTGCAGTAGGTATTAGACTGTTTGCAAGCAAAAGCGGAGAATAATGTAGCATTGCGCAGCAAGCAGATAAACCATCTATCCACTTACAAGATCTGCAGGCTTTGCATGCAAGTTAACTGACAATCGAAAGGTCATTCATTCAGACATTCATTCGTTTTACATAGCAACCATTAATCGTGTGTGTTGTTTCAGTGTCAGACATCGTCTGTCTGTGGTGTTGCTTTGTGAATGGAATGGCGTTTACAAACAAAGAAGCATTTGGCATGCTGATGAGACTAGGGAGTGTCATCGGAACTGCAGAGCTGCTGCCCGTTTGTACGCAGAGAGATACCCACAGCGCGTCCATCACTCGTACAATGTCTTCCAGCGTCTTGCATGTCGCGTGCGCACAACCGGGCTAGTGCAACCGACACGCAACAAACGTCGTCGCTTCAGACGACCTGGGAGAGGCGAGAGGGCTGCTGATGTACTTGCTGTCATGGTAGTTAATCCTCATGATTCTACACGGAGGATTGCCCTCGACTCAGGATTGTCTCAAAGTACTAATAACATAAATGTCCCTCGCTTCCATTCAAATTATAATACAAATTAAATCCTACTAAAACAGTCATTAAGATCGATATCAAAATTATTTTTACCTTTTCATTACATTGTATTATAAGCTTGGTTTTAAAAAAAAAGTTTTTAATACATATTTTTAATAACTACTTTTTGTATATGACTGCTTATAAATAATCAGTTTAAGCTGTAAAAATTTGACAGGCATTGTTCCCGTTAACGTGGTGAATTATAAATTATTTGCGGCCTATTTTAAAGCAAATCCTTAAAAAAATGTTCTATGTTTTAAATGTTCTATGTTATTTATCTAAAAAGTTTTAAAAATATATTAAAGTATATAATTGATGTAAATTGAAGATAACTCATCTACTAGTTGGGCATGGGAGGTTACTGTGTGCAATCGTACATAAACTGGTGTCTTAATCCACTTATGAAATTTACTTCGGGCATATAGATTAAATAAAAAAGAAGTGAATGGCTTTCAAAGAAATAATATAATATAATTTTTTTGTTACCATCAACTTATCACAAATTTCAGTATACAGGATTATCCTTAACGCCATGTACAAACTTTGTGATACGATCCGTTATGGAAAATCTGTGTAAAAACTTAGTACGACCTAGACCTAGCGTGATTATTAAGGGAATGATATATCGTTGTAAATTGTCAATTAAAATTATTTATTTACAAAAAAAATCACAAACCACATAAACAAAACAAGAAACTTGAGAAGAGGGGCGGTCTGATTTGATATTTTCCATTTGTGAAAATTTCGCCGGTGATAACGCCTGCCATTAGAAAATCAGGTAGTACAAAGCTATTAACCAAAACAAAAGTGTGTCACCCCTTTTTTTTATCGATAGCTTAGGCGCAAAAAAAAAAAGATGTGGAAATTTAAGGAACACAAGTCAGGATAAGACTATTCATGAATTTGTTGTTCCTCTCCCGAAGTTTGTGACATTTTTCTAATAATTATTTTTAATTCCCAGTTTTCAAGATTTTGCCTCTCTCTTTATGATCACGCTATATAAAGTTCTTAAATAATTTATTATTTTTGACTATTATAATGACTAAGTAATGTTTTTGTAAATTTCATTAATTTTCTAATCGAGCCTCTGTGCCTCTAAGTAGGCTGTTTAATTATATTACCTATTCCACATAGTTTGTTCCTCCTCTCTGCCGAGATCGTTATGGATTGTTCCGTCTGGAGTGGTTGTATTTTTTTTGGAGATCCCGAGTGAATAAATGTCCTTTGAAGGCGCCAGCGGCACTTCGCAGAGCTAGATCTCAACGAGGCTGCCAACTCAGAGCATTTGATCGGAGCTCCTCTGTGTACCAACCCCCTACAGAGAGGGTAGCTTCTTCCGCTTGTTTCGTCCTAGTGGAAGCCTGTTCCTTTTGGCCTGTTGAACCGTCGAGAACTTCAGCGTAACCGTGGCAACAGACCCTTAGAAGGTGCTAACAGCCGGACCAGTTGGATAAAGGATATTTTTTACTTGCCCTGAGACAGGCAACGCTGGGCTTCCAAATTGGTTTCTGGGTCTCAATTCGGTGGGTTTATAAAAAGAGAAATAATTTATAAAACAATTTACTTTAGAATATATAATACATTTAAGGCTGTAAAATAAATACGCTAATCCAAACAAATTTGCTCAAATACACTTGATGCAAAAGTATCTATGTATACTTACATATTGCAGTTAGCTTTACCAAACAAAACATTTTGCGAGGAAACCAAGGAAAAGCATGGCAGAGCTGTGCTATATAAGCAAATTTTTTGTAGCACTTTCCCCACTAGCTTGAATGCCGTTACTTTCAACACAAGACGTCGAAATAACCCTTGAATTCTTTTACACCCCGTGATCTCTCAACGACTTAACCATAGCGATACTCTCTTCTTGAATATTACCTTGAAAGTTATTCATGTTGCCTTCGCTTTCCTTGTATTATTTGTGTTTTATAAACAGAGAAGTTTAAAGGGTTCCACTTCATAAAGGTGTTAAACTGTGTGCACGTAATTAAAGCACCCTTAAAAACGTTGTTTAGGTCCATATTCTGAGTTTCTTAACTAGGTAGGTGGAACGAAGATGGCGTCATGATTTTGCAGTTAGCTTCACTCCAAGATGTGTACTGTTGCTGGCGATGTCTCATCCAAACCAAGAGCTGTAATTAATCCTTGTTCTAAAATGTTCGTGTTCATTGGGTTTGAGCTCGCACCAAAAGAGTGTCAAATTTCGCTAGTCCTTAATATTTGAAAATTGTACCAATAATCAAGTTTTCGAAGTATTTAAAATATATTATTATGTATATGCTTCATAATTACGTTCTCTATGTTAACCGTATACGGGCGTTATATTCTTATACAGGATGTATCAGTACAGCGGTTACAAACTTTCAGGAAAGATAGAGTACACCTAGACTATCGGAAATCACACAGCAATGCATGGTCGAAAACGCTTTCCTGGCGCGGTAGTGACAACAGAAAACACAAGAAAGGAAGGACACGAACAGGGTCATCTGTTACTTCGGTTTGCATAGCGACATCCATCGCGTACACCAGCCAATGACGTCCCAGCATTTTTGCTGTACTAAGAAAATTAACGTGTTTTCTCACCCTGTTCGTGTCCTTCCTTTCTCGTGTTTTGTGTCGTCACTATCGCGCCAGGAAAGCGTTTCCGACCATGCGTTGCTATGTGACTTCCGATCGTCTAGGTGTGCTCTATCTCTCCTGAAAGTTTGTAACCGCTGTACTGATACACCCTGTATTAATCGGGTGTGATTATATCATAAAACGTAACAGTACTTTTACGAACGGTGGGCCAACCCCAGAACTATGAAAGTTATTTAGGCAGTAGTAATGGCGAAGGTATTAGCTAGTAACTATTTTACACGTATTGTGAATGTTACAGCCAGCAAACTCGGTTACTTAAAGCCACGCGATAATTCATCTTTGTATTTTAAAGATGCATCTACGTGGGGACAATCAGATTTCTCTACCTTTAAAAGAAAGTTCAAGATGTATTCATTAGGTTGATGACGCGCAAGAAAATTGCCTGCCTGTCTTGTTCAACGTTTACGGTTGGTTGCGCCAGAATAGTGGCGAGTAAGCTGTCTACATAGTGTAACGTGAAAGTGTGTAACAACGCATATGAGTGTAAAGACAGTGTAGACGTGTAGAGTTACAAAGAGACACAGAGAGAAATCATAAATCAGCAGAGACGTTTCAAGCGAAGTGTTAAATTCAATTAGTAATCCTTGTTACCAAATTGTTTCTGACATGGAATGTGTAATCAATGTTCAAACAAGATTTTATTTGCGACCTTAGCAACACTCGCCCCTCTCGTGACTGATATATTCAATTAACTTTATCCCTGGCATTTAACATTTGAACTTTCCAAACAAAAATTAAATAATTTGTGTCTCTTCTCCAGATTACCTCAGGGTATCACAGAGAGATAATGCCAGGGTTGTTGAATTAGCTAGGGCGAGTTCAATTTGAAAACAAATCGTCTCTGCTTCCTCAAAAAAATTATTTGTGGACTAAGCTAATAATAAATTAATATTAATAAATCTGGACGTTCTCGAAGTTCTGGGTGATCTGGTCGTCGGCAGTAGCATCCCCCTGGATGCTGCAGGACATTTCCTCGCGGGCTTTGCTAATTGGGCTCTCGGGTCTATAGTGCTAATATAGTCCCAGTACATTTATACATCACGGTAGTTCGACCTAATCAAACCTATAAAATGACGTGGCCGGCGACCGATCCAGGCCACCTTTTTATTATTCTTTCTCTCGCGTCTTCGTCTCCTTCGAGACGGCCTATTCACTGGTGCGATCTTGTGTCATTATCTTAAAAAATCGAATTAAAAGTTCCTATGGCCTAAACTTAAGCGCGTGTCAGCGTCCTGTCGTCGAAAAGCCAAGACGGCTAAAATTACTATTCAAAAACTTAATTCAATAACGCCATCGAAAACTGGTCAATCGCGAGAGTGCTAGAGGCAAGAATTACTTATCACGTCACTTAGTTACTATGGCAACCGATCAACAACAACTCAGAGACTAGGTCCTTCTAAAAACATTACAAATACAACAGACTGGAAATACAAATAAATGTGTTGCAAAACAAAATAAAATGTTGAAAATTCTATGAGCAGTGAGTGAATTTGCATACTGATGAACATAATTAATGCGCGAAGCAAAATAACGTGCATTAAAACAGATTACGTCTTAAAATACATAAAAAATAAAATTTGCAAATGGCCCAAATTTACAACGTTACATTATCACGCGTGTCCTATAAAGCATCGATGTAAATATTGGTGGAAATAGATGGCGTACGAGCGCCAAACTTTATATCCTGAGTGATCCATATAAATTATTCAAGAAAGAACAGAGAGCTGTTGATAAATAATAAAATTTCTACTTAGTTATTCTTTTGAATCTGGTATCACATAAATGCAGTTTTACTGGAAACTTACATAACTAACTTTGGTCCAGAATAATAATTTAAATGAAATAAATTACAAAAACTGGAGTACACTAAGGCTGTTTACGGTTAATCGATCGTTTTTGAAATCAACCTTCGAAAAAATGTCACTACCTCTACCTGCATACATTTTAAAGCGGAAACTAACAGGCATGCAACGAGTAAAGTTGGTAACAATGGAAAGAAAGTAGCTCCACTTCATAAGATTTAATTTAAAATTATATGTGTGAATTTTAAGATATTTTTTTTGTATGAAATAAATCACAAAAGCTGGAGTACACTATCCAAGCATGAAATTAAAAAGAAAAGTCTGACGCTGTTTTTTTACTGTAGTGTATTAACTTGTCCATTAAATGTTAAATTCTTTCAAAAGATATGACTATGTAGAAATGGCTCTACACTAATTGAAATATTTTCATAAAATACCACTTGTCATTTGAAATTTATTCAAATTTTAAAAACAGGAAATATTTTACTGACCCCCCCCCCTCCCCTCCATCCTNCTCCATCCTTATAGAAATTATTTTATTTAAAATTTTCAGCACCACGTTTTTTTTAACCGTTCACATAGAGAGGGTTGTCAGTGGTAATTATTAAAGTTCCGTTGAAAGAAAAGTCTCGTATAATTCATATTTTCATAGAGAGAATTGAAAATCTCTATTTATGTAGTACTAGTTAGTGCCCATTGCCAGAAAAAACTGCTGTAGAAGAACAAGGAGGCTTCTTAATATAATGAAACATCGCACAGCAACAGGGACGACGATGGAAATACCTAGCGAGACGTGGGTTTCATGAAGCATGATGTTGGCGGAGCTTCCAACGAGTTTGAGGAAGGAACGGTGCTCGTGGTGTGATAAGGGGGGTGGTCTTTCGAACACAATCATACATATGCAGTTGGTACTCAGAGTACATAACTTTGCGCGCACAAAGTTCCCACAATGTTCACCACGTAAAAGAATCTTACGATTACGTGTCTGTATACCGAATACATATTTTTCTTCGACACCGTTGCCGTTCTTAAGCGAGCTGAACGCATTTCTCTTTAAGACTCTCTCTNAACGGTGCTCGTGGTGTGATAAGGGGGGTGGTCTTTCGAACACAATCATACATATGCAGTTGGTACTCAGAGTACATAACTTTGCGCGCACAAAGTTCCCACAATGTTGACTACGTAAAAGAATCTTACGATTACGTGTCTGTAAACCGAATACATATTTTTCTTCGACACCGTTGCCGTTCTTAAGCGAGCTGAACGCATTTCTCTTGAAGACTCTCTCTACCATCCCGCCACGCCTGGAATAAAATTTTGTATGAAGTGTTTTTGAGGAGGAGTAGGGGAGAATACGGAAGTTTTTACGTAACAATAGGTATCAGGTAAGCGCCGGTGCTCATGGTGGGAACATTGTACATCCTTCAGTCTTTTATTCAGTTCCGACCTTCTGTAGCGGCTTTGTCTCTCCTTCCCTTTTTTTTTCACCGTAATAACAGTCAAGTGTCTCTGAAGCTGGTATCGATTTGCCTTCCCTCCTCACACGCCACTCTTTTGGCCTACACGAATTGCTGCAAAAATAAAATACAATTAATGTCGTCACGTACATCAGAATTATGAAAATGTTAGCACACGTAAACGCTTAATTTTTTTTAATGATNCTTAGCACACGTAAACGCTTAATTTTTTTTTTTTATGATTTCAAGCATTTGTGTTAAGGTATAAATTTAGAACGTCCGAAAGTGTAGCTGTCCCCTTGAATGCAGTTTTAAAGTCTCGAGTAAATAATTCAAAATGATAACTTTACCAGCATTCTCTCATTCTGTAGCGACATATTTTCCAGCAAATATTTTATAAAAGATTTGAAAAGAAAAAAAAGTATTAAATTTAAATGATTCTGATTTACTTAGAAAACATTTAGTTTTGTGCTGTTGATAGATTAAATTCCGAACTCATTTTATAGGTAAATGTGAATAGAAAATGTTGTGTATAGTCCATGCTTGATTACTCAAAACCCTGCCAAAATTCTACTATCAAGCCATCCCCCCGCCTCGTTCAAACAAAGGTAAACAAATTCTAGGAAATTACACCAAAGGGGCATCGCATCGCATTCGAGCGCACTCATTTCAACATCATTTCGCACGAGAAATATTTATTACTAGGCGTTACCAACGCCTATTTTCTATCTGATTTCATTCACACTAATTATAAGTGAAATATTATAATTTATAGACAAAATAAATGTAAAATTTTAGTTTAGACACAAAAAAGGGATACGTTTATTTTCGCGTACGTATATAAAACGCTTGTTGATATATTAAATATTTACGAAACAACAAACACGTCATATATGACGTGATTTTTCAAAGGTTNTATAAAACGCTTGTTGATATATTAAATATTTACGAAACAACAAACACGTCATATATGACGTGATTTTTCAAAGGTTTAATTCAGACGTATATGAATGAACGTACCACGAATATACTATAAATTAATGTCCAATGTCGTTGGGAAAAAGAAAGTACGTCAAAGACAGAAAGGAAAACATTTATCTTATTCTTGAAACCCTTTCCTTTAGTAAGTGGGGAGTCGGTCGGTAGAGGCTGTGTGCGCGTTGTCCTTCGCGTCCAGTGTTTCGAGCTTCTTCGCGTCCAGTGCTTCGAGCTTTGGCGCGTGTCCAGCAGCACGACTCGTGTGTCGGTCCAGCTCGCGAATTTACGACTTCTCTGGCGGGTCCGCTCCAGCGGCACACGTAGCTCTCCGGCTTCGGCGAAGCGGCAATTTAATTTGCACTCGGGATGGAGCCACTATTCACTGCGGAGTTGAGCACTGCCCCGCCCGTGGCAGAAACTTCTGCCTCTGCCCGGCGCCCGCCGTTGAGCTGCCTTTCGCGTCCGCTGCGGCGAGGCGAGCAACCTTCCTGACCGAACACGCGAGGTCACGCCTCTCGCAAGTTTTAACTTCGTTCGCGTGGTGTCGTCGACCACGATAAGGTTTCGTCAGCACAAGATATTATTTCTCCTCTTCTCCGTTGAATATTATAACTTACAAAATTCCCGTGTGTTCGTTCTGTTGACGTTGAATCTAATTAGGACCGGACACGTCATAATGCAAAGACTGTTAACGGTAAACTGAGCACTTTCGAAATCCCTAGTTAAGATCTACTTGTATGCACGTTGTGTATTCTTCCACCTTGTGTAAAATTAACACTGCCGTGGACCTCGTCACTTTATTCGTGTGTCCNCTTCCACCTTGTGTAAAATTAACACTGCCGTGGACCTCGTCACTTTATTCGTGTGTCCGTCGAGGGAAACTATGACATTATTAGAAAAGTAAATATTTTACAAATCTGCTAATTCATGCACTTAAATGCATTTAAAAAAACAGAAAGCGAAAGGAACAAATTTAAGTTACCACGGATGTTCACCTAGCACTTTTAATTCTACGTTAGGTAATATATATACTTTTACTCCGTCGTTACCAACTTTACTAGGCGCATACCCGTTAAATGTACGCACGTAGGAGCAGTGACTTTTTCTAAAGGTTGGTTTCAAAAGTGCTGACTTTGTCGTGAACAGCCTTTATCAATTGAAATTTACTATTCATATTGCGTGTTTATCTCTGGCAAAATTATGCGGTACTGTACAAAGGGGNCGTCGAGGGAAACTATGACATTATTAGAAAAGTAAATATTTTACAAATCTGCTAATTCATGCACTTAAATGCATTAAAAAAACAGAAAGCGAAAGGAACAAATTTAAGTTACCACGGATGTTCACCTAACACTTTTAATTCTACGTTAGGTAATATATATACTTTTACTCCGTCGTTACCAACTTTACTAGGCGCATACCCGTTAAATGTACGCACGTAGGAGCAGTGACTTTTTCTAAAGGTTGGTTTCAAAAGTGCTGACTTTGTCGTGAACCGCCTTTATCAATTGAAATTTACTATTCATATTGCGTGTTTATCTCTGGCAAAATTATGCGGTACTGTACAAAGGGGNGCCTTTATCAATTGAAATTTACTATTCATATTGCGTGTTTATCTCTGGCAAAATTATGCGGTACTGTACAAAGGGGGGAAAAAATCGGTAATCCTCATGTGGTTAAACTTTAAACAAAGCATGGGTTTTACGTCGCATGGTCCTGTTCGAAAAATCGATGAAATCTCGCGATTACAGTGAGCTTCGAGCCATGGTCGTAATGGAAGGGAGGGTGTTTGGCGCGAGCCATCACTGGTACGGCATCCTCGTTACATTAGACGACGCTTTTGCGAGGATGTCCACCAAGAACCCGTTATGGTCAACGTGATTTCATTATTTGGTGTGCACTACGTAGGGCGAACTATTGAACCACTTCTGCTTCCATCAGCGTAATAGCAAAAGTATAATAAGGGCCTAGTGAAGCATTCATGATTGATCGGCTTCTGACAGACCTACCGCAATAAACCTTAAAAGTGACAAAAAAAATTTTTGGATGAATTTCAGTGCAATTTTTATCCTAAATGCAGTAACAAATATCCATTTGGTAGCACTTAAACATCTGTTTGTCTCACAGGTTCAACACGCGGTGCAAGCTGTATTCTTTGGGAAAAGAACCAGCGTACTGGCTGAAAGCACGTTTGTTTACAGAGAGCTAATGAGACAGCCCTTGACGAAGGACTATTGACTGTCGCATTCAAGAAGCACTATGCGGAAGTTGGATCCCTTATTTAAATGAGGTCCTTGCATCTCGTGCTCACTAATTTCCACATGGCAAGGAAGCTGAGTCAGCTCTGGTTTGAGCCCAAACAAAGATGATTTGTAATTAATTGTGTACGAGCTGGTAGACGTGTTTGGAGTTCCTCGGAAGGAAGGTACCGTATTCATTATCTTCTCTATGTACATATAACTTTGCCATGCTAATTGTAAAATTTCATCTTAAATATTTTAACTTTCATAGTAAAATATATGTGAAATATGAAACACATACGATGGCGGTATTAATTAAAAAATCTCATAAATATAATTATACGAATATATATTATATACAAAATTAACATTCTCGCTTCAATGCACTTCTCAAATAGTGCATTGTCATAAATAACGAACAATATCAAACGTTCAAGGAAAAGTACACACAAGTCCATACAATGCGAGGTGTTATAACCAAGAAATACATGGCGTAACTTCGACCATGGAGGTAGCGGGATTTTATAAGTAATTTTCATTGCGTTTTATTATTAAATATTTAATTTTTAAACTTAAGGAAAGATTTGCAGCACCCGTATATTTTATCATCTGCCACGGTGCCACCTTGCTTGAGCACAGGCCTCCCATAAGGCTACCGGGTTCAATTCGCGGTAAGTTGACGCGATATTTTCACATTCAAGAAACGTGGTGGGCGTTGTTTTTGGCTGCCGGTTTTTTCCGAGGTATTCCCACTTCCCTCGTCCTTGCTTTATGTCACTGCTCCTTCCCCAGCTAATATCGGTCACATACGTTCGTTAAGCCGTACAAAACTCAAGTTAACGGAATATTACTTTATCACATATATGTTCATTGTAAAACACGATTCTGTAAGTCTTTTAAGAAAATTGCTGAAGTACTTTCTCTGCTATTTAAAAGCGTGCGTGCCAGCAATCAAAGTTGTCTAGTATAGATCTATCTTTAAAAATTCGATAGTCCATCCTTTATGTACAGTGTTATGTTTCTAATATTTTTTACTTGTGTCTAAGGATTATAGAAGGTTTAAACTATTAGGAGGGAAGAACTGAAGTTGATAATGAAGACAGAATAAGTATTTATTACACTTTTTAGGAGTTACAGTAATTATAAGCTATTGGCGAGGGACGTCCTAATCGAGATATGACTAACCTGAACGATACCATCGCCGTAGGCTGAGTGTTAAGTCGGAAGGCGACGAGCGGCACGCCAAGCTGATCATGATGGCTTCATCTCGGCGTGGGTCCACAGACAGACAGGCTGACAGACCGCGCGTGCAAAGTGTTGCCGTATTATATAGTTTCTGGTGGCGTAATTGTCCCAAATACCATGCCGCCGGGAGGGGAGCTCCCCTGGCGCTTCGCTGATGTGGTTTATAAACTATTATAGCTGTTACGTGTTTGGGATTCTTCGCCTGGCCTGGATATTAACGCGTCGTTGCTGTTCGCTAGGCTTGTCCGCCTTTACTGAATCACAACAACAGACACACGTATCTTATGTGGAAAAAATGGATGATAGTTTTTTCATTATTCCATTCATCACACTATCAAAAATTTTGCATTTTCTGGGGAGGCGGTCGCCTCGATCGCCTCTCCTGCACACACCTTTGATAATTTATTGTGACTTATTAGGGCACGGGAGTACAGCTTAGCAATTTTAATAATCTCAGACCTCTTCGGTTTTATATTCTATAAAATTTCAGGTAAATGTTTATTTTGGCGATGTTTTTTTTTCTTACAGAGTGCACAGGTGACATTTAAAATTCATTGCCGAATCGACCTGTTGAGTTGAATAGTAACGCATAAGGCCATCCTGCCTTTAAGGTGACTCATTTGTAAAATGCTTCCTGTAAAATCAGTGTTTGTGCGTACACGCGTATCATAGCAAATATATGCTCAAATAATATGACATTTTCTTCCAGGAAAAGTGGAAAACATTATTTTATAACCCAGTTAATATATTTAAAAAAAAAGAGAAAAAAATAAAAAAGTAGGAGAAGTGTTTCAAAATGGCATTCTTAGAGCTTTCCTGCACAGTTTAGTATAAAGTGGCATCTGTAGTTTAATCCATTGGCTTACATAGCTTGTCATTATATCCTACCGTCACAGATCTAATTAGAGAGAAATTCAGCTTCCTGGGATTTCGTATCACAGTCTTGGATGGGTCCGTTTCACTGTTTCCTTATTACCAGACGTAGCCTTGAGGCGTTAAAACTCTTTAGTTAGGGATTGCCTTTAAAACGGTTGCCTACCTGGATTTATTTTTGTGCTTGAGGCCAAGTAGCGTGAGAGCAATGCGGACTACTAGACTGTCACATCAAGTGCGCCATCGTCGCTGAGCGCTAGGCTCTGAACTGACGTGCAGTGTTCTCGTCACGGAGCATGTACCTATGGGACTCCGAGCGGTGACCCCATTGTTCCATTCATGGTAAGTGTAGCATTTACCTATGGGACTCCAAGCGGTGACCCTATCATTCCATTCATGGTAAGCGTGGCATGTACTTATGGGACTCCAAGCGGTGACCCTATCATCAAATTCATGGTAAGAGTACCATGTACCTATGGGACTCCAAACGGTGACCCTATCATTCCATTCATGTAAGTCTGTAGCAAACATCAATGCATCTCTTATCGTAGTTTCGCCTGGGTCCGGTTAGTATATTATAAGATACAGCAGTCTGAAAAAGCCCTTTCATAACGATGTCGGAGGGCTTGAAAATAATATGTACAGTATGCGTGATATATTGAACGCACCATTTCGTCCTCGTCTAAGGTGTTATTTTTTTCCTGTTATTTGGTACAGATGTTGCGGACACATGAAATAATTTTGTGAAGGAAAACAAAAAGCGCATTTCAAACCTGTTGCGATGAATTTCAAGCGCCAGGAAGGCGACCGCGTTAAGCTAAGTTCAGCGCAGATTAAATGTAAGAAATCTGACGCAGAGTAGGATAGGCGTGTCATTTCTATTGGAATGAAGAAGGGATAGTGTGAGTCGAAATGTCGGTGGAGAGGCAAAATAATGGAGAAATGGGGAAACTGGGAGAACTATACGGAAAACTCTAGCCATCGAAAACTTCCGCTGAGTTTCCAACATAGGAGAATCCGGACACGGATTACCGGCGATCGACTGTAAAATGAACATAAAAACCCTCCCGATTAATCCGCTGTAATTATTAACTTATCTTTAATGCATATTTATATTTTCTTGACATTAATCTCTATCTTTACTTTACTAAGCTCGCCCCCATGTTTGATGCTAAAAATTGGAAGATTAAAATAAGAATGAAATCTTTAGTATATAACACCGGCGGAGGAGCCTCTTAAGTGCCGCTTCGTAATTATCCGTCTTGAGCTACGTCCCTTATTTTTCCACTCTCCCCGCATCCAGCTCTTTCAGAGGCCTCATTTTCTTACTAGGACCAACACGTTGAAATAAATATCGTACTAAGTCTATAATATAATTTTTAAATTCATTAAATATTATAATGTTCTCCTCTTCCTTTATATTTTATTTAGCAATTCCGCCCATCCTTGACAACTGATGCGAATTGTATTTAAAAACCATTACATTTGCCCCACTTTCGATGACAATCATTTAGTCTTCAATTAATACAAGTCTCACATTTTCGTTAGTTTACATCGGCTAGCATGTTTAGTTCTGGAATGAAACTGCGCCCTATTTAAATAAACTGAGATATGTTTTGTCTTGCCTGTTCTGGGATACACAAAATAATATTTTAAAGGATACATTCTGAATGAGTTCAAATATTTCAAGGGGGTCAGGTACAGGAAAGTGCTACGTAATCTAATGACTAACGACAGACGCCAGCCTGTTTAAAATTTAACTCGTGGGACGAAAGGTTTATTTTAAAAATTAAAAATATTCATGCTTGACTCCTCTCAAAAAAAATAAATTCAGTTTACTTGTGTGCTCTGCGGCGCGGTGCCTACCCCCCGACGGCGATGTCAAAGAGAGTGTATATTGCGGAGGCAGATGGGGTTGGAAGGCTGCAGGCGTCGTGATGGGCCCCCCTCTGTGAAGATGTGCCCCGGGGACTGTCTAAAGGGGGTGCGGCGGGGATGATCCCCAGAAAGGAAACACTAATTAACGCCCAACGACTCGGTGCCCCTCGAGGGCGGGAAATGGTCCGAGGGGTTGGAGGAGGGAGTGATAACTGGGGGAGGGTAAGGGGACATCCCACCGGACTCAAAAGACTTCGCCCGAGAGCTGAGAATGTGGCCTGCAGGCGTGGCGGTCACGCCCGGGCGTCGTAATTAGGTAGTCCCTTGTAGGAATCGCCACCCTGTGGACGAGGGTGAAACTGATACGCTGGGCGCGGTAGGCGGGTGCTGGTGATACGGTCCCTCGAGCTCCTCGCTTTGTGCCTCCTCCACTCCCACCCTGTGTGTGGTAGCAGGCGCCGTGGATCACAATGAAGCCTCGCACCCTAGTCGGGGAGGAATTAATCTACCGCAGCATCGCTCGCTGCTTGTGCTTTGAACAAATACGAGGAAGCCTCATTTCTGCGAGGAGTATGACCGCGACGCGGACATTAAAAAAAAAAGTCTCACACCGAACTTTTTTATCTTCATAAGAGTGCCTTTCATAATTCGCGGAGTCAAAGAAAGTCAGAACCGAGTATGAGTTAAGCATGTCGGTTATTTCATAATAAAAAATATATGCATCAAATTACAAAACCGTAAAGCGAAAAAATTTTTTTGCCATCGCCTGCTTTTTAATTTTTTAAATTTTGAGACGTAGTTACTACACTTGTGGCCATTAAAATCGTAACACCAAGAAGGGCGCATTTGAAGTACCACATTTTGGAGGAATGCATGAAGCGGGGCAAGACAATGGCGTGATTAGTTGTTCAACCGAGTAGCGCAGCATGTGCGCCAATGAAGACATTGATAAGTGGTATATAAGTGGTGGTCAGGGAGACGCTGAGAGGTAGTGGAATTGTGTTTCCCCGCTGTTCGTGTGCACAGACGGAGTAAGCGTGCGACGTCGATAATCACGACCACTATACGAACAGGTTTCTTTCTGCCTTTGACTGCGGGAGAATTGCGGCATGTCGGGAACGTGGATTTTCCAACCGCGAAATTGATCCTATCGTTAGTTAAAATGCACCCACAGTGAAACAGGCATGGGATGAGTGAGTTGAGGAGGGACGGGCTGAGCGATGTGAGGTGGAATCCAACAGCACCGTTTCAACGAGCGCAAGGACAGACACTGGCGCGCATGGCGATTACGGATCTTACAGCCACATCGCACACCCTCGCTCAGGAGTTCAGGGAGGTAACAGATAAACATGTTACCGCACGCTTCGTTCGTCGCCGTCCGCAGTATCAGAGCATCTTGTCCAGGCGCACATTACTGCGGTCGCCACTGACCGCTCACCACAGGCCCTTGCGGCAGCAATACTGCATGGAACATCTGGCCTTTTTTTTCTTTAAATTATCAACTAAGAGCGGGACATGATTTGTTATCACCCCCGCACCTATGCCCTTTCTGGGTAATGCAGGGTGTTACGAGTCTAACTATGAGGTTATTTAGGTATAGCATAAGGTATCAGTATAAGTTAAGAAGAAGATGACTTATAGAAAAGAGTTAATAAGGTATTTACTTTCCATCTCCAGCAGTTATAAATTGTTACGTAGATAATTGAGACAAGCGTCCAACGAGAGAGAGATAGTGGAATAGGTAGGTAATTAGGTTAGAGAGAGCAGGATAAAGAAGGAGCTCACCCGAGTCTCGCACCCTGGCCTAGTTGCCCCGATGTCGGACGTCACCCCTCCAGGACCCGCAGCTGACCGACCTGATGACACTCGCCGACTGTGTCGCTCACAGCCCTCGTAGCCCCGTCCACTCTTCGCGCCCCTCCACGTGTGTGTGTCGACGTAATGCATTGTGATTGGCTCCCGTTGTGCGCCGGAGGCGGAATGTGCTCGTAGCTTGTTATAATGGCCCTGGAATGCCCTTAGGTTAGCTGGATCTACATTTTCTGTGTCTCTTTGCGCAATTCTCCGATGGTTGCTGAATTTGCTATGCTTTATAAACTCGTCTGTGGCCTCCTTCCCGCGGTTGTTGTTTAGACAGGTGGTGCACAACGGGCCTTGCGTAACACCCCCGCCCCCCTCTCCAAGTGACGAAAAGATATGTCCTTATATATGGAGGGATGCTGGAGAAAGTAGTAGACTGTAGAGAAAGATGTGATATATATGTGGGAGAAATAAAGTTGGATTGCGTTTATAGTAGTAACAAAGTAGTGTGGCAGGAATGTTGTATCGATAGCGGGTCCGTTAATATCGTGAATATGTTGGGCTGTGTAAGTAGTGTGCCATAATAGTGGAAAATGAGAAGTTGGCTGCACTGCAGGTTTGAGTTGGGTCGATGAACTGTGTACACGTGAATTTTCGATACCCGGATTTTCACAGGCGGGAACTACAATGACTCTCATTTAAAGTTGTACACCTAGTACGAACTGACATCAGATGGGAAATGAATATTCCCTCTACATGAAAATGACCGGTAACCCAGTGCATGTAACGCATTACATATCCAGCTGTTTATGTGTATAAATAGATTCTGAATTTTTCTTTCACTTCATTATTTTCTCATATATTAATTGCATTGTAAAAGTCCGCATATCTGTGTTAATTTATTCCATATTGTTTTCCCTGTTTATAAAATATCACAATTAACATAAATGTTGAAAGAAAAGCGACGGTAGCTATGAAATGTGTCATATATGTGATATTAACCCCCTGAAATTCTCTTACAAAGTCTAAAACAGGCATAAAATATGTTTTCATGTAATAACAGGAACAACACAATTAGTGATTTACTGGACAGCGGTGAAATATAAACCTCACATGGCCAGAGGGTAATATTATTTTATTACAGGAACATTTATACATATTACATTTGTCCAGTCTATTGTAGTGAACGGATGGCACCACCAACACACACACACACAAGCCTCTACTGGCTTTCATAGCGTCCATACGGCGCCTATAAATTTGATGCATCTCCGCCGATTACACGAGGGGCCTTTATGTGAAGCCGGGGACACAAAGGCGGATGCAGACATATTTCTCCGGGATACACTCGGCCCTCCACCAGCCAGCCCTTGTCCACGTACTTCACTGCCCCCACCTCCTCGGCACCATTATTGTTTCGTGATTGATGGAGGGTTTGGCGGAGGCGGAAGGGGGAGGAAGGAGGGTTCGTACGACGGAGTCAAACGTAATGGGGTGCGGACACTTTTCATCTTAACGCAAGCCGCGCCCTTGTTCCTCTCGACGACTCTATGCTTTCCCGTCGATCTGGAAGAGATTTCGCGGGACAGGAAAGGGGGCAGGAGAAAAAATTGTCGGGTGCTTGGGAAGCGGGTTTGGTGGACGGGAGAAAAATTGGGGCGATGGGGGCTGGCGAAATGCGTGGAAATCAGCGGTCAAATGCGGCCGGCGGAATGATGATGGGCGGCCGACGAAGACTTTGCTCGAGAAAACGAGAGAGATCAGAAATGTCCGTATAGTGCCATTTCGTCTCGGGTCGAGTGTGCGGAGGGCGAGGGGCTGGCTGTGTTCTGCTTTCTCCTCGGCCAGTAAAAAAAACGTGAAATAAATGGCAATGTGCTGCGAAAACTGCCCTTACTGACCTTCGTTCGTGAGTTACTGACATCCGGAACGACAGTCACGATTTTTTTTTCTAGTGGGATCTTGATCGAGGACATAACAAGCCGCATCTTTTTTTCGCGATTGGCACGAATGCTTATCGCGGAATGAAATTAATGAGTGACAATTTGGGACCCTCGCATTATGTTTACCGAATTGCACATTACGTGAAAGTAAAAATATTTTTTTTTTTGTTATAAGGGTAAACAAGGAAGACTTTTCGTGACAAAACATGTCGAGTACGTGCTTCAACAGCACGTTAGAGGAAGTGAAGAACACGAACTTGCTTGCATGAACGATGTTCTAACCTTAGTTCCTATTCGCGTTGTTATTGATAGGGCTTGCAGAAAGTCAGTCCAGTGTTGGGACTCACGTGTGCAGTCGACGCCGTCTTCCCCTCTGCGGGCGCCTGCGTGGCNACGTCTCCCGCCGCACCGCTAGGCTTGCGCGCGCTAATTTTTGGCTCCGCTGAACGGGCGGCGCAGCCAGCCGGCGCCGCTACGAGGCGCACATAGCGATGGGCCTGCGTCACGGCGCGGGGGCCTACGACGGTGCAGCGCGACGTGACGCTCGCGTTGACGCCAGAGTTCAGCGAGCACGCCGTTCAGCGCATCACGCTTTGCTGCTTCCATGGATGTTGAAAAAAATACCGATATATCGAAATGGCAAGATTATATCAACAATACATATTTTTCCAGTTATCGGAAATAATTGTTATTAAATGCTTATTTTAATAAGCCCGGTTTTGAATGCAAAAATATAATAAAAAAATTACTTTGTTTCCTTTGACAACCTGCACCAAAAACCATATGCCACGTCTTTCTGCAATGACTCGTGTCATCAATATGAATTTTTCAAAGCAATTTTACATTGGTCGAGTCCTGTAATACATAAAATATAGGATTATGATTTACCGAAAATCGATATTTATCTTTCGAAATATCATTTCGTATAATTATACTATTATAAATAAACAATATATANTTATAAATAACCAATATAAATTATTTTTATATTTTTTCCGATATTAACATTTCCAGCTACTTCCACATCCCTGCGTGTCTCAAAAATGTAAACTTCTGTCCCCCCCCCCCTTTTCACACGTAGTTTGGTAACATATTTCTTTACTGATATAGTCCATTGACGGCTACTTCCATCTTTTCTGAAGTCCTGTTTAATTTCTACTTCCAGAATATTCCTCCGCCTCACGGAAACAAAGTTTTACTAAGGCTATAAAACTACACGAGAGGGACAACGCGCCGGATTCGTGCGCACTCAGTGTAACAATATTTTGCATACAAACTCTTTCTTACTAGGCATTACCAACATACACATATCCTCCCTGTTTTTACTTGCGTAATTATAAATGAAATATTATTATTTATACATAGAATATAAGTGAAAGTTCTATTTAATAAAAAAAAAATACTTTTTTTATTATCACTAGTATAAAACGCTTGTGATGCATGGAATATTTAGGAAACAACCAAACACGTCATAAATGGAGTGATTTTTCGAAGGTTTGTTTCAAAAATTGTAACGAAACAGCGAATTAACTTTACATAAATTTTAACATACTGCTGCCTCAAAAAACCTCATATATTAGTAACATGACAAATATAGAACATGAAATAACAAATTTCTAAGAAAAACTTATGAAATGACTGACGAATACGTTTGAACTCTTTCTATTATGAAGTAGTTCCAATACAAAACCGGAAAAAAAAAAAAAAAAAAAAAAAAAAAAATTCGTCCTCAGGCCCGGTCACGTTTGGATGAGAAAAGCCTGGCACCTTCAACAATAAAGATAAATCCGTTTATCAAAACGACGCTCGTAATTTTGAAATTCGCCCCTTTGTGAATGACATGGCTATATATTTCGTCGCGAATAATTTTAACTTATCCATGTTGAATGTTAAGTTATTTGTGGCCGAAACGGTAAATTGAAGATGCGCAAATTCGGAATATGTGCCGTATATTAACGTATCAGTTTGAGCAATAATTTTTCGATTTATTTCAAATTGGATATCTAGACGTAAGGATGAACATCCCGTAGACTTCAATTTTCGTGGTCCAGGCCATCACCCACGAAATGGGAGGCACAAATACAGAAAATTCATAGAGCAAATGATAATGGAACCCAGGTACTCACCAGTTTAGGTCACAAGACAGAAACTTATGCTGACTATTCAGATGAGTTACAAAAGCCGAGGTAAACCTTATAAAAATATAATAAAAATCCGCTCAAACCTAGGTATTTACAAATATTTTCAATCTACCATTGAGTAAACCATCAACCGCAGGAAATGTTTTTATACTTAACTTTAGTAAAATTGGGATCCTAATGTATAATTTCGAGTGTTTTTGCATAATTAGTGTGTGGTGGTAAAATTCCACAATCGACGCCATTGAATCCTGCCTGCCAGTAGCCAAGAAATAATCCCAGAAATAATAATATATTTACATCGTCATTATGCAATTAATTATGTTAATTAAGTAATCAGTGGTAATAACCTCATAAGTTAAAACATAATCTGGCAAGTTTAATTTATATAAAAATTTTCCCTGCAGTAAACCGATTCGTTTTTAAATAATCATTTGGTTTTTAATTGTAATGTTAAGCGTTTTATATATTTTATGGCCTAGTCAGCCAGAAGAAGTTTTACAAGGCCTAATAAGGTTATTTCATTTCGCAGTATTTTTTGGTGGTACTAATAATATCGTGTAACTTATCGCAAGAGAAAAAAGTTTCTATTCTTTCCAATCTGTAAAAAAAAATTACACTTTTTTATACGAACGTGTCAGAAAAGTTTGGTAATAAATGTTATAGTTTAAAACTCTGTATTAGGCAAATGAGAAACGAATACATGCAAAGCTCTTTTACTGCATTGTCTTACCAGACTGCTNGCGTTTTATATATTTTATGGCCTAGTCAGCCAGAAGAAGTTTTACAAGGCCTAATAAGGTTATTTCATTTCGCAGAATTTTTTGGTGGTACTAATAATATCGTGTAACTTATCGCAAGAGAAAAAAGTTTCTATTCTTTCCAATCTGTAAAAAAAAATTACACTTTTTTATACGAACGTGTCAGAAAAGTTTGGTAATAAATGTTATAGTTTATTAAAATGGTGGTGTAAAAGTTTTATAAAAATTCTATTTTCTGCTTTAAAACTCTGTATTAGGCAAATGAGAAACGAATACATGCAAAGCTCTTTTACTGCATTGTCTTACCAGACTGCTNTTTAAAACTCTGTATTAGGCAAATGAGAAACGAATACATGCAAAGCTCTTTTACTGCATTGTCTTACCAGACTGCTATTAAAGACATCTAATTCACATTAAATAATGAATTTAAATTTCGTCTCGAAGAACTTAGTTTTTCATCAGTTACGATAGGCCCCAAGGATTGTTACAAATCTGAAGTTAAATTTCTAAGTAACCGTTGCGCTTTCTGTTTGTAATTTCTTCGAGGCAATAATATGCTCCTTAAAATATATTTGTTGAATTTGGCCAAATATAAGAAGTTGAGTGGGGCCGCGGTGGCTAAGCGGTTAGACTGCTTGCCTCCCAACAAGGTGAACCTGGTTCAATCCCAGGCCGGGTCACTCCCGGGTTTCGCAAGTGGAAATCGTGCCAGACGATGCCGCTGGTCGTCGGGTTTTCTCGGAAATCTCCAGTTTCCCCCGCCCTTGCATTCCGGTGCAGCTCCATTCTTACCTCAATTTCACCCTCATCGGCTTTCAAGACTCCATTGTTAAGAGCCGCCCAAATAATTCAACTCAACAAGAAGATGAGTTTGGCGTGTATATTTATAGAAAAAAAATAACGAAAATAAATATGCCTGAGAAAAGAATTAGTCAAATAGAGATATTCATAATAGATTTTACTTAATGAATCGCGGCCAAAATGTGCAAAATTTAATTTAATCTGTGATAATATCGTGAACTGGCAAGTCGGCTGTGGCACCGGAGCTATTCGCGGAAAGTAAGAAGTATGTTGCAATTCACTTAGAGAAACCAATTACGCATTCCTACGTGAGAAAAACTGAACTTGGCACCGTTAACGTGGACGCTTCTGCCCGACCCGGTATATGAGAATTAAAAATCATACATCAGTACATACGTACATCGTACGTTGTTACTTTGTTTGGGGTATTCTATTCACATTAAGAGAGGTCAATTTTTGAACGATGGGTGTTGTAAAAACAAGCAACTGAGGAAAGGCATTCTCTCAGCGATAAAGTTCGGTGAATTTGCGGTGAGTAGACGATAAGACAGGTTCTCTCAGCTATAAATCAACGTGACACGCCTTGTAGCTGATAGAGATTCCTAATTCAGTGATTAAAGACTACAATAGGCTGTAAGTAGGGCGACTTGTATTTTAAACCAGCGAAAATTTAACACAGTAAACCTTCTCTCGGCAGTAATAAAACAAACAGTCTAGGATACTGATACACTTATCACTTATCAACTAATTTCATACAAATTCAAGAAGTGTGATCCCATTATAAATTAAGTGTTATTTACAAATTTGTTATCATTTATCGCAACAGGTGAGCTTACGTATGTAACTCCAATGGAATTTAACTACTATTTTTTTTTTTAATTTCCTGAGGTGAATATCTACTATAAAAACTTACCGTAATAGTAAGGAATGAAAGTAATTGTTTTGTACGAAGGAAACGCGGGATTTCTCTTCAGTTCATATATTACTGCTAGCGAGCGCAGTGCATTATTTTTATTATTTCATTGGTTGCAATATGCAAAGTTCTGAACGGATATTTTAGCATTGCCCGATTCCTTCTTTAACGCTTTTGTCCATTCTGAGTTCAAGCCAATGAGCTTCACATGGACGGTACATGCCATTAAATCATGCAATTTCGTTGCATCGCCTACCTCTGATTCTGAAGTCGTTATAACATACCTCATAGCCACAAGATTTCTATTATATTTCTAGTAATGTGTATTTTACATTCGCATGCTTGATTTTAGTGATAAAACGTCTATGGTTATTTCGAAAGGATGAAAATGTTGGCGTAAATAAGAGCAAACTTCATAAGTAATGAGTGATACAAACTTTCCTTCTAACTCGTTAGGAAGTAATGGCTGTTTCTTGGTCATGGAAAGTTGCACTAAAGGTGGAATTTCAAGCCTAGGTAAAAATCACTCTTCCTCCATAACTACCATAAATACTCATTAGTGCAGGAAATGAAAGTATTATATTATTAAGGGAGCCTTGTATTGAAATAATAGGCCTTGAACTAAGAAATACAACGGTTTAGTTTTTGAACCTTCGGTTGCTCAACAAAGTATTTGTACAGGATTAAAAGTTCGAAAACACAAAAATTTCAATTTTTATTTTTGTTGAGGGTCATTATTTTGAGTTTTTTCTTAAGTAAACCGTTTACTTTTCTGGAAACGAAGTAAATTAATATCTAGCTATTTAAAGGCTCGTGTAAAAGTTTCTAAAGGCTTTTAACTGTTAAATTAGAATTTAGGGTTTAATTTTTCCTAGCATGGTATCAAACAGAATGGTTAAATACTGCTAAGGGCTGTTCACGGTACACTGAGCACTTTTGAAAGCTCTGCTCAAGACCTACTTGTATGCGCAACGTGTGTTTTTCCAACATATGTAAAATTAACATTTCCATGTGCTTCATCACTTTATTCGTGCGTCGAACCAGTGAAACTGTCAAATTATTAGACAAGTAAATATTTTTCCAATTGGCTTAATGGTACAGTTAATGTGTATTTAAAAACCAGAAAACCGAATAAGTGGTTTACGTTTTCACAAACGTTTACCGAGCACTTTTAATTGCACGTTAAGACGTGGAACTACGTACGCTCCGTCGCGTCGTTACCAACTTTACTGGCCACGACTCTGCCAGTGATTCGGTTCGGATATATGCAGTTACGGACAGTGACATTTTCCAAAGGTCAATTTCGAAAGTTCTCAGATAACGGCAAACAGTATACTGTATAAATCCTCAAAATGACTGTGAGACTCGAATCACTCGTTCCTAGGGGCCGCGGTGGCCGAGCGGTTAGACTGTTCGCCTCGGCCAACTCACTCCTGGATTATCGCTATTGAGAATTGTGCCGGGAGGGACGATGCCGCTGGTCGGCGGGTTTTCTCGGGGATCTCCCGTTTCTCCCGCCCTTGAATTCTGGCGCTGCTCCACTCTCACCTAATTTCACCCTCATAGGCTTTCAATGCCGACATCATTGTTAAGAGCCACCAAAAATCTCTCAACTCAACCCACCTCGTTTTCCGACTCGGTATTCTTGACACTTAGTAGTTCACGCGCATTGACTGGCATCTAAGAAAATGTAGAAGCGCGTCGCCCATATTCAGCACTGCAAGAATATTGGTTCTGTTGGTCTATGTCTTACTGGTACACACACGACACTGGGCATCTTTACTGTACCTTACAAAGTTCATTATTGGCTGGCTATCAGCCAGTGGGTTGCGAGTTGATTCCGGCCCAATCAATATGTTCTATACTATGGAAAATTATTCACAATAAATAGTGTCCGTTTTAAAGGTCACAGCAAGAAGTCTCTTTTACTCAGAAAAATTAATGCCGCTGGGCTGTAGTGTTCTCGTAAAATCCTGCTACGCAACTCAGCGGGCGACGTAACTTGTTAAGCACAATCGACGATTTCCAGCTTTACATAAACACTTCATTACACTTCATCACGACCAGCACCACTCCGGCTGGCTTGTCGCCTTCAATGCTCAGCATCGAGCCAGCTGGGTTAGTGTGGCACTACTCCGGTGCTCGCCATAACCTACTGCTCGCTAACAAGATGACGTAATAATGTTCTTTTCGGCTAGGTGTGCAACGCGTGGCCGACAGACATCTCGAAATGCAGGGTACCTCAAATGGTCTACCTGCCAGGCAAGTACACTGCACGTTTGTATCATCCATGTATCGTTACGTCGAAATTTAAACTCGAGAGAGGCGATGAAAGTCGAAACCATTTGTGCTCCTTTTAACATAATGTTTAGTATTTTTTTTAGAGACGTAAAAACCGTAATTTCAAAGGTAAAAAACTTCTGTTCTACTATGATAAGTGTGAATATTTCTAGACGTTTGATATATTTCTTCAACGATACATTAACATTTCGTTTTTATCTCACTTTCAAATATTTCGATATTTTTAATATTTTCTCCTTTATTAAATGTCTGGGAAACGCCTGGTAGTCCAGCTACAAAAGCATGCGACACAGAGAAACTGGCTGCCTATCTGTCAGGCGTTAGTACACGCTGGTAAGTAAACATGCTGTTTTTCGAAAATGCAAAGCGATTTTCGACAAGTAGATCACTTTAATACATTTCGTAATGCCGATTTACACCCTCCGAACTCGTACTCGGGGAGACTTGGGTTCGAACTCATTTCTTGTCGTCATGATTTCGGTTTACCTTGGTTTTCCGAAATCACTTCAGGCAAATGCTGGAATGGTTACCAATAGAGGCCACTATCAATTCCTTCCCCATCTTTCTATATCTGAGCAACGTCTTTGCTGACTACGCTATTGACGAGATGTTAAGCCCTACATACCTACGGACTAATACATAGTAAACGAACACGGGTAAATAATAATATTTCAAAATTAAATGCCAAAAGATATGATCAGTAGCTATATAAGAAATGAAGGTGAAATTACATTACCAAGCTAAATTCCTACAATATTTAAGAGATATACCGTTTTTAAACACTATTGTTAAATATTTTAACGAATGCTTTTGGAAAATGTATTTTCACGCGTCATAACCTCCGCAATATTCATTTTAGGGAGAAATACATAATTTCGATATAATTCCTCATGAGCAATGTCCTCATTAAAATATCACACTGCATGTGAACTAACACTTTATAAAATTACCGATTTATCGTTTCCTGCTTTCATGAATATCTGGGTTCATAAATACCTAACATTCCTTTAAGTGCTACGGGATTAGGTGCGACGTGTACACAGACGAAGCGCACCTTCTACACAGTCCTCTAGACGATTTGTACATCGATTATAGCGTGGCACAAACACGATGTTCCCCTGTTTGTAGAACAAGAGTTCCCTGACGTTCCAACCAATCTATGTCAGCATCCTGTACTGCGGTGGTGTAGTGGTTACAGTGCATGCCTCCCAATAATGGGAACCAGGTTCAGTTCCCGGTGGGGTCGCTCCCGGATTTTTGCACGGGGGAATCGTGCCTGACGATGCATCTTGTAAATGGATTTTCTCGGGGATCTCGCCCCCCCCCTCCCCTACAAACCCTAGCAGTCTGACGCTGCTCCACTTTTCCACCTCGCTTTACCCTCATTGGCTCTCAACACTCCGATGTCAAGAGCCACCCAAATATCTCAACTTCATTCAACTTGAATCACACCGCAATCGTGTCCTGCTAAAATGCGTTTACGTTGGTTTAAACAAATATAAATATGATGGGGCCAAATATGGACAGTTAAGAGAAGGCTACGTTGATTTCTACTGAGAGAACTGGACATGTTTCTGTGTCGCGAGTGCAGTGTGATGTCTGTCTGTATAGTGAACGGCATGGAAGTTATACTAAATAAACCTAACATAATTGTAAGATTACCATTTTGCAAATAAGTGCCTTATAAATTTGAATTACCTACGTTTTAATGGCATACAATAGTACTACTTACATGCCACATTTGGCGAGAATTGGTTCAGTAATTTTTTATATATAATGTAAAAGCTTAATTTTTTTCATATGATGCTGTCTTACACTATGGCATCCCAATAGTAATACCTACCTCTAAATTCTATTATTATAACTTTCGCTGTATACGCACAAAATTTGGTTCAAACTGGTTGACTGGTTTCCGGGATATTAACATATCACCCCAAATTTTAAAATGGCTACCATTTTGAAAGTAAGAGCCCGGCGTTGTCAAAAAATATAAAAGTCAGGTGTCCTTACTTAGTACTGTATGTATGCCGAGTTTGGTGAAATCGCGCAGACACACACACATACAGGAAAGTGATCTCAAAAGCCTTTCTTACCTTCGGAAAGTAGGCTTAAAAATACGTTAACACAGTCGAACGTGTTGTGGCAGGCGCGCTCGAGGTGATGGTCCCGGGAGAACTACGATTGACAGCAGATCACGAAGCCGTGACCTCGCTGCTCAGAGCTCCGCGCGAACAACGCTCAGCTTTGGCTTCCATCTTTAGCGGAGAGCACTTCCTGAACTGGGGGCGCCCGGCTCCTGATGAAAGGTTGGAGGCGCGCGGAGATGAAATCAATTACGGAGGCGTCAGTGTTGCAGAGAGCGAGTATAAACTTGGGCCGCGAGAGATTTACCCCCTACCACCCTCCCCTCGCGTACGGCAGCTGCGTGGCCTACTCGCGCGGGGGGCAGTCGCTTGTGTAAGGTGGGTGAAGAGAAAGAAGGGATGCGAGGGGTCAATAAAACCTGGTGGTTATTTGCAGCTCGCGGCCAGCTGTTGGCAGTAAACACACGCAGCCCTCTGCATGCGCGATTTGCCACCATCTCCCCTCATGCTCCCTCTCTTCAGCACCTACCACCCCCCTACGGCCTGATACTACCCCCGCACGTACCGTTCAACATGCCGACCACGTGCGATTTGGACGGGTTGCGGTTGTAGCAGGATTATTGCGGAACTGTTATGTCCACCGCTCGTGGCGCAAGCAAAAAAGAACGCTAAATTAATTTTAAAAAAAAACAGAAATTTTTTTTTTTGCTTTTTCTATATGCTTTTAACACGCCATTTCGAAACTAATTGCCATTTTGTTGTGACAAGAGAAGAAAGCAAATTAATTTATATAAGCTAGTACGTTGACATATGCATATATTTTGCGATCAGAATTTACAGTACTTAATGTTTTTTTCGAGTGCATCGCTAAACAAGAAATTTTTTTTTTTTCATATCAGCGCCGCGACAGCTTTTTTTTTTTTTCCCTTCAAAGTGGAATTTTTATGAACGACAAGCTAAACGCCGCGTATTTCTGGGATTCGCCATAGCGCGACAGACAAGACTCGAAAGGCGCAACGTCACAAAATGAATTCGTGTTATTGTGGTCACTAGTTTTAATGTTTTCCAACAAACACTAGAAATTTCTGACCTGGATTACATGTCTTTCTCTCGCGCCACACTCGCCGTCACGGAAACACGTACCGCGCCTCGCCCCGCCACTCAGTCTCCGTACGCACGCCGGACCGCGCACATGTACCGATCGAAGGAGCAAGGTTGCCCGCACGTTGTAAATACATTATTTTATAACGTTCGCCTTATCGCTTCCGGTGGTGCGTCATCGAGTTTGAGACAAATTTCAGCGCAATTTGCAGCACTTTTATTCTTTCGCGCGCCATTGCTCCGAAACCGCAAGTTCCACGGACTCGAGTGATAGCTTACTCGAAAGGACTCGAAAGGGCCCTCCTTTTAACGCAACAACTACTCATCTAATCTGAAAATTTTCGAAGCAGCTGCGCTTTGAACTCGTGAAAAAGCGTCATGCCGCGAANTTTCGAAGCAGCTGCGCTTTGAACTTGTGAAACAGCGTCATGCCGCGAAAGAAGGGCAAGGATCCGAGTCGAAATCCGCCACAAAACCGACAACCGCCATCAAATTCGACAGAACGAAGCCGCGGGTATAGAGAGAAGAAAAAATTAAGAGAATCGGATCACCAGGAAAGAAGTTATGGGGCTCCAAATACTAGCGTGCAGAAGGAAAACGACGCGCGCGCCGCTTCTCCGCAGCCGGGTCCCTCGGGAGTGCCACCAAAACGACCGAGGATGACAGATATGTATTAGCGAAATCAAGACGAAGCTGATTAGACCACTCATAACCCCCCTCCACCCTGGTCACAATGGACCCCAACACAGGCCCTTCAATTCTGTTACTAAAGCAACCAGCAGCGTCGTCGCGCTACTCTGGCGCAGACATACAGTTCGCCAAGCTACTTCTAAACAATTCCTTCGGGCATGTGTGCGATCGCCTCTGGCACAAGAGCCGATCTAGCTTTTGTTTGCGGGAGTTAACGTACATTAGAAAGAAGCGCTCCTGGTATGACCTTTTAATAGGTATCGGCCACCAGGAGGGGAGGTTTGGTGAGGAAAGCGCCGGTTCCACCGGGAACTTTGCTGTCCTCGCTGTTTTTGTCGCGGTGGCATCACTGAAGTCTCAAAGGTGACTGGCTGGACAATATTTTTTTCCCGCGTCGATTCTGTTGCCACTATTGTTATCCCAACATCACGGTGAGACTCGGGTAGACGACGGCCATGCACGATACAGAGTCACGCCCGTGTGCCGGAGAATGCTGGACCAGTGACAGTTTCACGCGAGCATTCCTCCGGCCTGCTTGTGAGCCGAGTTGGAGAGAATAGGGTGGAGAGATCTGCGAGAATCTTAAACATCGAGGCCACAGGGGCCGATCAAGGTGAAACGAGGTGAGTATGGAGCTACGCCGGAATGCCCGGGTGGGAGGGGGGAGGCGGGAAATCCCCGAGAAACCCGCCGGAAAGTGGCATCGTCCGGCACGGATCCCACGTGCGAAAATCCGGGAGCGAGCCCGCCGGGAATCGAACCCTGTTCGCCTTGGTAGGAGAAGAATAGTGTGACTAGTAGATACAACCCCCTTCCCTTGCTCAGGCAACTCTACTTCACCAACGTCTNTACCAACATTTTTGTCCTTAAAAATAAAAATATCGCACGTGGGCGGCACTGCACTGTATTATAGGTTGTTGTCGGTTATTTGAGCACTTTTGAAATCAAGCCTTGAAAAATGTAAATGCCGCTGCATGTTTGTATTTTAACTGACTCGCTGACTGGCACACACCCAATGTAGCTGATAACGGCAGAGGGCAAGTAATCCCATGTATTAACTTTAATTAAAAAATAATAGCGAACATTTGTGAATTCTGAATAGATGTCTTTGGCTCTCTGAATGTTTAATGCATGTAGTAAGATTAAGCAAACTTGTTATTGTTACGTGTCGCTGCTCTGCTTCGCTTCCCTTGACCCGCACGCGCGAGCGGGGTGTACGGAGGAGTGAGTAGTAATGTGAGACGCCCGCGGTGTTTACAAAGGCCAGCTGCCGCGAGCCGCCACGATATGCCTGCCGCATCTCGCGCGCTCTCGACCTTCGACAGATTGAACTTCTGCGTTTATCTGAAGAAATGTTCTGGGCCATAGTCCTTGCCTCTCTCACCGTGACTACTCGGGGAGCGGGGAACATTCCAGATCGGGCGACTGGAATCTTTTAAGCGCGACGGGCCTTCGAGCCGAGAGTTTTTGAGAGTCGGGAGTTTCGGCGATTGTTCGAACTTAAGTGATAGACGACGAGTGGCGATAGAGGTTTACCAGTGGGAGTAAAATCTCCGGACTGTGAGCATCGGTGCAGTGAAGTGCGGAACTGGCAAGCGGGGCTATTGAATTTGATGCGTGAGTGCAAGACATTTCAAATGATGGAAGCAGACAGACTGAACCTGTGTTAAAACGAATCTGAATTAAGCGACTATAGATAGACTTTAAATATTGCGCTCACTGATAATAATAAGAGTAATAGTGAAAATAAATTAATTGATGTTGTAAATAATAGTTGTGTGACTTAACTAAAATCAAATTCAGTTTATTTTGTTTTTATTACAGACTCCATCCCCTATGAACTCGAATACGCCCGTCTGGCGTCTTGTAACAATATATTTATCTAGTAAATTTCACAGTTTTATTCAACTGATGCATTAATAAAGTGATAAGTCCCACGAAAATTTTAATTTTACATACGGTGGAAGAGTACACAATGTCCATCAAGTACGGTCTTAAGCAGGGCTTTCAGACGTAGGTCTCAGTTTACTGTAGTGATGTGGAGAGATGTGGAACTCGCTGACATCGCTTTGATATATGGTGAAACGTTCGCACAACGCAGTGGATGAAGGTCAGAGACACGCGGAAGAAACACAAGTGCTTACCTAAAGCATGAACCTTCATCACGACGACTCGTCGCTTGCGTGAAACAGAAAGCGTGCGCTTTGCATGTTACGTTTCCAGATAAATATTGCGTACGATGTTTTGGACCCCCACGACTGACAATTCGCGCAACCAGAACGTGTCGTCACAAAAATACGGCAATTCGCCTTTATTTGGCGAGAGACTAGGCGTCGTTTCTGAGTGGGTTCTAAGTCGGGAAGAAGCTCACGCTCTTTTCTGCAGTACCATCATCTCCGCAGACGAAGCATCATTTACGAGAGATGACTTATTTAGCTGCCACAACGAGTACGTGAAGTCTCATGTCGATCTTCACGCAGTTTGTGCGTCAAACTCCGAACATAAGTTCTCACTTCATCGCAGATGACATGCCAACTGGGCACACACATACTTTCCGAGCGTCTCGATGAAGTCTCATAACGGGTCTTCTTGGTGGATTTTAAGGATGACTTAACAGTGTTATTCACAAATATTTACCACTGTACCTCTGTCATGAAATGTAATACATGTACGACGGCCCACCAGCACACTAGTATTTAAAGCTGGGCAATATTCGCGTGCAACGTGCACACATCACTGGATAAAATAATAATAAAACACTAAATGTTTAATTAGTTTAAAGAATAACCTTTCAACATGTACGGTCAAGCAAAAAGCAATGCTGGCCACATATTCAACATGCGTTGGTACACAACTTTCAAACCGGACAGTGTCTTGAAAAAGGCAAGCCTTCCAACAAGAAAACTTATTTTTATCTTTTCACATGCTTACTTACTGTCCATTGTGCCAAATGGATTAAAAATATATATCTTTTCGGAAATGGTGGCTTAAAATGCTGTCAATCCACATTTAAGTTATAAGGGGAACTAATATTACTGCCTATCAAATATTATTTACAAAATAAATACCACCCTTTTCTAAACAACGTACAATATCTTTTAGCTTTATACCAAGTATTTTGATATGTGTGTATATAAATTTATTGGGAAATTCGAATTTCAAGCTAGTATACGTCCCACAATATTCACTTAATAAAACATACATAATTTGGCCTACTTTTTTTTTATAGGGAATCGTCTCTTTCAATTACCTCTCTGTGTCTAAATTCACCCTATGCATGTGCGTAATATATACATTACACACACACACAAGGTAGTTCACTCAAGTTTTTCATCTCTTAAAACGTAACAATTGTTGGTGCTATACAAATAAATAGAAATAAAGGTATCTTTCGTGTCCTCCACTGCAGTTGTAATATGCTGGTATTCTATGCTNTTTTTTTTATAGGGAATCGTCTCTTTCAATTACCTCTCTGTGTCTAAATTCACCCTATGCATGTGCGTAATATATAGATTACACACACACACAAGGTAGTTCACTCAAGTTTTTCATCTCTTAAAACGTAACAATTGTTGGTGCTATACAAATAAATAGAAATAAAGGTCTCTTTCGTGTCCTCCACTGCAGTTGTAATATGCTGGTATTCTATGCTTTATGTGATCCCAGAAAATAAACGCAGTATAAAGACCATTTAAGTGAGCCAAGTGGTATACATAGATACAAAATTTCCTTGTGCTTGAGCTTATAGGATGTCTCTTAAAAATAGGAAAAACATTGGTACGTTATTAGTTATTTCCGGATGGAAGGAGATGTTAGATAATAAAAATGAGTACACAGAACATCGTGTATCTAAAAAAATATCTTGACTAAACGGCTTTTAACATTGAGAGAACGAAGTACTGTACAAGGGACAGTGTTGCATTACAAAAGCCAGATTATGTTATGAAATTATTTAAATTGTATTTATTAGGGGGAACATATAGTTTTTCTTACCCACCCTCATCATCAAAGATGGCACATACCACCATATTTCAGGGAATTATATTTGTTGTATTAAGTGCTATTAAATTTATAGTGACATTAATGCAGTGTGGAGTCACGATTCATAAAGTTTCTCTATTAGAAACTGCCTTATTTGCAAAATTTTTCAAGATAATCATAAATTTTTCCGTTAGCAACGCTTTTTGAGGATTCCGACTCACATCGTTCGAGAAAATAAGAGACTGTTCGGCATATAACTTTGTAAATTGCGCTAACACGATGTAATATTGCTAAGACTTAGTTGTAATTTAGGCTGTGGAGATTTTGAGTCAGTGAATAATCCCAAACTTTCTGCCTAAAAATAAATGACTGAAAATATTCAAATATTTCAGGTATTTATATAACTACCTTTCATTTTCGGCCGACACGTACCCTTCCAGTTTGTTCGTACCAAGTATGACCCAACGTACTTTTGAATTGGCATTTTACATCGTTATAAAAATAAGAGCATTCTGTTATGAGGGCGCGGGCGGGACTTACATGCAGCAGCCAACTTGAACGCATTCTTGCAAGGAAAATTGGTAAATTAGGCCAGCGTAGAACCTGCGTAAAAGGATCACCTTTAGCCCAAGAGGATGCCATTAGCACAATAGTTATGCCCAGCCTACCGTTCGGCAATTAGAGCAGGATTTGCGCCATGATATAGCACACTGTAACTCATTACGCATTAAGTCAGCAAGAAGGATTGCGTGCTAGAAGTCGATACGAGGGTGTGTGTGTACCGAGATTCGGCGCGAGACAATACAACGTGATCTACGTTCGTGATTTCACGAATAACGTTACGATGACCTAACTTGGAAGCTTGCAAAGGGTTTCGTTTACGTAAATGTAAGTTAACTGACAGAGTTTAATTTCCTTTTAAACCTCATTACGAAAACATAACTTTTACAACATCGAATGAAAAAAAGGCCGTGTTCGGATATATGCATGAAGATATTTGGGAGACTCTTAACAGCGAAGTCTTGAGAACCGATGAGGATGATTGAGGTGAGAAGGGAGAAGCGCAGGAATGAAAGGGACGGGATATCACCGTGAAAACCCGTCTACCAGCGGCATCGTCCAGCACGATTCCCACATGCGAAAATCCGGGAGTGACCCAACCGGAATATGAACCCGACTCACCTTGGTGGGAGGCGAGCAGACTAACCACTCAGCCACCGTAGTCCCTGATACATACAAGAGGAACAATGACACCAATCAAGTTTCGTTAATTTAGAATAATTTTTTTTTGATACAGCTACTATTAATTTTATTTTCTTACTGATACCGAAAAGTAATTCAAGATCTGTCGTCACTCATTGACGAAATTTACTTTTAAACACGTAATAGGCATTTCCCACATATTATTAGCAGAGCGTCTTCAAAATAACTTTGGGTTTTTGATGCAGCTACTGGCGTATCTCCGACGAACACAACTTCAACGACCGCAAAAGACCACCGAGACTATACAACCTCTCGACCAGGGCATTATATTCCATTTATGGTTGCTTCGAACATTTCTGAATCTCTGCTAAAGTTCTACTGTCAGGCTATACCTCAGCCCTGTGCAAACAAAACCTAACTTATTCGAGGAAATTACAGCTAAAAGAAAGTGCATTCGTGTGCACACAGTTGACGGGTTGTCGTGGTCTCAGGAGCAGTGAGAAGTGAGGTTAGGTTCGCGGTGCAGGTGTTATGGTGCTTACACTGATGGAAAAGGGCGCCAGAGCATGAGACACTCATCCAGGGATGGGCCGATCGCCGACGTGGCTTCTCCTGAGCTCACCCCGCGCGACGAGTCGACGTCGACGGTAATGTTGCTGATCCCGGCCTATGCTTGCCCACGAGGGTGTAAGACCCCTCACACGCCTCTGATTATCACGCGAGACTGTCTCGCACGCCAAAAAACACCACAAAGATATGAATCAGAGATGCGGTGCACCAGTTGGTAGAAGACCCAAAGTTACGTTACGCTGCACGTCAGGTGGCCGATAGTGAAATAAAGACAAGAGGTCACTTGCACTGATGTTTACTCACTATTTATTCCATCGCACTAGGCACTTACACGGTTCCGGCATTAGGTCGTGATGGCAGCCGACACTGACAAAGAGGCACGTGGCCGATGAAAATAATCAAGGAAATGAAACCCCCGGCTCGTTTCGAGCTTGCGGGGCTGAGCTGAGCAAAGAGGTGGAGTCAATTAAGTTCCAGAATAAAATAAACTATTTTTACACTAAAGACCAGTACAAGATGTGTAAGGCACCGGGGGCGCGTCCGTTCTCTCAGCGCGTGCAGAACCAACTGGCCGAGCATGGCGGACCCGCTAGAGACCGCCAAGTGTATCAAAAAATACACTGGCACATTTACTGGGAAAACTAATACATACAAAATTAATCACATGGCACTACAATACAAGAACACTTTACATTATGAACTTGCGTGAGCAAATCGAGCATTAAAAAACTTGAATTGGTAGTACATTTGATACGCAAATTAATTTAAATATGCCACGAGGCTGCCCCCCCTCCCCCCAGTCTGTTGCGTGTACGTTTGGTTTGTATTTTAATTTTAATTAACTAAAAATCACTCGCACGCTAATTTATGTAAATTTGAGGGTGAAAACAGGTGAATCGCGGTGGACGAGTCCACTCTGACCGCAGGAGGTGTGTGGGTAGCTATGCTCAAATACGTGGTTTACAAAGTCCGATTTTACTGGGGCGCAAAAATACAGGGTTTTTTTTACGTGTCATTAAAGCCCAAAAATTACTGACTATTTCACAAACTGACACACTACACGCTGCATTCATTCCTCCGGCGGTATTCTTACTGGGGACGTCGTTTGTCAGTATTGGTCGGCCCTAAATATCACGTCCTCAAAAGATCTCTGCTGAGGGCATGAAAGTGGGATGGCCACCTGACTCCGGCAGTACCCAGGTGCACTCCGGTGCACGTCACTGGTGTAGGAGTCGTGGAGGGGGTGACCGCGGCGTTGGTGCCGACTGCTCCCAGTAGAGGGAACGAACGTGCTAAGCGAGGAGGTACGCGGAACGCGTCACAGTTTAATAATATTTTGTACGAGAAGTATTTCTTACTAGGTATTACCAACACACCTATTTTCTCTGTGGTTTTATGCGTAATAATTATAATTTACAAATAAATTATAAGTTACAAATTAAATTTAACAAAAAAAAATTATCTTTATGTTAACATAAGTATAAAACGCCTGTAATACATGCCATATTAAGGTAACAAGCAAACACGTAATACATAAGGTGATTTTTCAATTGTTTGGCTCAAAAACTGTGAAGTAACCGAGAACGGACTATTAAACCCTTTGAAAAACATACTTGCAACATAACTGTGTAAGTAAACACCGCCGTAACACTAAATGTGGAAAGCATGGGCACAGAAAGGGGCCGCGGTGGTTCAGTGGTTAGACTGCTCGCCTCCAACCAAGGCGAACCGGGATCAATCCTCCGCCGGGTCACGCCGGATTTTCGCACGTGCGAATGGAGCCGTACGATTCCGCTGGTCGGTGGATTTTTCTCGGGTATCTCCCACTTCCCCCGCCCTTGCATTCCGGCACTGCTCCGATCCCGTCTCATTTCACCCTCGTCGGCTCTCGATACCTCGATGTTCGGAGCCACTTGAATCTCTCAGTTCAACTCGCGGCCGCAGAATACGCGAAGCAGGCGGGTGTTCGGGCGCCCGACGACGACTGCATACCGCGGGACCCGGCCGGCCAATAGAGAGGCTCGCCGCCCTAGATCCCTGTCGTGCCAGCCGCGCTTGCAGGTCACCAAACCCGGGCCATTTCTACTGCTGCGTGACCCACAGTGTGACTACACAGCCCTGCAGCAAGTCTTCCTGTCCTAGTTTAAGGGCAACCTCCACATCACTAAGTACCGTCCATCACAGCCCCCGCAAACCCGCATGAGACGATACTGCACCACTAGGTCAGCTCAATTAACTACATTTATTATTATTTTTTTTTTAATTTGAATTTGCCTTATTTAAGAGCGCTTGGAACCATTTTGGTTGAGTTTTCTTGCTGCCCAATATTCCTTCATGAGTTGTGACTGTCTTTGTTTTCTTTCCTCCGTGAAGGTGTAGTTGTTTTTCCTTCTGATTTTGGGTTCAAATTTTGCAGTGTCGACCAATCTTCTGAAGGTTTCACGGTCTCTCGTGTTTTCTTCTGTAATTGAAAGTATTATTGTATTATATATATATTTTTTTTTTTGCAATTTTCGTATTAAGATTTTATACCAAGTAATAAACATATCTAAAAAAAAAATATTTTCCCCCTAAACGTAGCCGGTCATCTCAACAAAAGTAATCTCTGAGACTATTTTCCCCTAATNGGATCAAATTTTGCAGTGTCGACCAATCTTCTGAAGGTTTCACGGTCTCTCGTGTTTTCTTCTGTAATTGAAAGTATTATTGTATTATATATATATTTTTTTTTTTTTGCAATTTTCGTATTAAGATTTTATACCAAGTAATAAACATATCTAAAAAAAAAAATATTTTCCCCCTAAACGTAGCCGGTCATCTCAACAAAAGTAATCTCTGAGACTATTTTCCCCTAATNAAAAAAAAAATATTTTCCCCCTAAACGTAGCCGGTCATCTCAACAAAAGTAATCTCTGAGACTATTTTCCCCTAATACAGGCTGAGTATAAAATAACACCCAAATATGAAGGTCTATAATATCAAAAACAAACAACCTACAACCTTGATTGAACAATCAAATGAACCGCAGAACCGTGAAGTTTGTTTGCCATACATTCATAAATGTTCAATGTGACCACCACGAGCGGCCCGAACGACACCTACGCGATAACCAAACTCGTTCCACGCTCTTGTCAGGATGTCCGGTGTTACGGCTTGGATGGCGTTCGTAACTCTCGGTTTGAGGCGGTGAGGGGGCAGCGAGCTCGCATTCGACACATCAATGTGAAGAGGACGGTCTGATGTTTCCTTTATGGTGCGCCACCCCATTTGCACCTAGCTGTTCGCAGATAGCTGAACGAGACGTTGCCGTAACGCTGGATTGGTCGAGGAGCAGCTGGTGACCAGGCTCTTCATCACCGGCCCCCAAGAATCGCGGGGGCCCTACACGATTTTAGGCAGGTGTACCAGTTTTTTGTCTCTTCAGTGTACATCTAAAAGATTTCTCTGCGAATTATTATTATTATCGATATATATGTATATATATACACACANCGAATTATTATTATTATCGATATATATGTATATATATACACACATATATATATATATATATTTTTTTTTGTTATGGGGAAGAAACAAATTTCCCATTTGGTCATGTTTTTAAGTATTCAACAAAGAGAACCTCTCGGNCATATATATATATTTTTTTTTTTGTTATGGGGAAGAAACAAATTTCCCATTTGGTCATGTTTTTAAGTATTCAACAAAGAGAACCTCTCGGTAATGAGGCTTTTGTTTGTTCTCCATTTTATATCCTTTCACTGTAGTCTCCGCATAATAATTAGTTTTAAAAGTAACACCATTACATTTTCTTTCTGAAAAATTTATTTTGTGTAATATGAAATGATCTTGGTTGCATTATTCTCGCGTGTGTGGTAATAACGGACAGTGATACATGAATATAAGTGTTATTGTACACTATTAATATGATCGGAAATTATTAATGTTGTGTTTATGCTTTATTAAAACCTATAGTTCCCAACTTTCATCAGACTAATATAATTGAAACTTAATTTAATAAACCAAAGCTACAGTGAAATGTTTGCCTTCAATTTTTGTCAATGCAAAACCGTGCGTTATGCAATGTTTATGACATTTGCTATGCATCTTCTTATAGGTAAATATAACGCGTCCATAGCCACACGAAATAGCGTACACGCAGCTTAATGTTACACGTTAAAATAATTACTTACTTCATCATGTGCCATTTTTCACCGCCAACAATTAACAGAACCAGCTATTAGTACGAAAGCGGTTACGCGTTTCAAAACTACGCATATACGAGCGACACAGACATTAACAAATGCAAAACAACCTATACAAGTAGCCATTAGAAGAGCAAACCTAAAAGTCTTCATCGCCACTAGTGTACTACAAAAATGTCGTCAGGTTTAGACAGCAAATGCCACCGTCACGAAAACAAGAGCACAGAACGTGCGCCAATGCTTAGAAATATTTATGTTTATCATGAACGTAAGTATTTTTCAGATTCGGGGCAGCGGTGGCGTAGTGTCCAGGGCGCTCGCCCCCCACCACGGCGATCCGGGCTCGATCCCCGGCGCGTTCACTCCCGGACTTTCACATGTGGGAATCGTGCTGGACGATGCCGCTTGCCGGCGGGCTCTCTCGGGGCACTCCCGTTTCCCCTGCCCTTGCATTCCAGCGCCGCTCCATTCTAGGGCCTCACTTCTGTCATGCTCGGGGATGACGGTCACCTACGGGTCCCAGCTGGACAGACCGAAAGACCGTGTGGGTGCACTCCCCACACGCCATTATTATTATTATTTTCATATTTATTTACATGCATTATTTTAGTTTAATACTTATTTATATTGTAAAGTATAATTGAAGAATGAATTATTTTGAATGAAATATTTTTTTCGAATTTCTAATTGCGATATTTTCATCCGAAACTGGCATATTCTTCATGGTCACTGATGTAAATGAAACGTACATTAAGTACTTTCGTTTTTTTTTTTTTAATGCGCACTTTATGAAAACTTTGCGGTGGACGTATTTTTAAGATAGATAGTAGCACTGTGCGTTGTACATGGCTGCACTGCTTTGGTATGAAAGAAATATTATTGCGCGCTCGGGCAGTGACTTGTGACCATGGCTGTTGGAGTGTAACTTGAGTAACGGCGCTTTCATGCACCGATTCTGGAATCCGGGTCTGGAAATAATTCCGCCGCAGGGAGCCTTATACCTCTCCAGTCTCAAGCCATACCTCGGATAAAAATACCATACACCGTTTGTTATACACTGTCCGCTGCAGCGAGTTGTGTCCGGTGGCCGGGTGTAAAGAATAGCAGAATAACGAAGCGGTAGAAAGACACCAGCATTGCGGCATAATGCGGTATGAAAGATTGTCTGTGCAGAATACGTTCCCTTATCCATATACAAAGATAACTGCTTTAGCTCTGTGCATATGGTGGTGCCAACTATAGCCCGAAACAGTGGAATTGCGAAATACTTGTTCTGCTCATTTCAACATAGAGTTTTATTATGCTTTAAGCGGGAGTAATATGTATTATTTCTACCGCAAGGTGCGCTGCTGTTCCAAAGATGTCGTTTTTAAGCTCGCTGTAAATGGATAAATTCTATATATATTTGTTCTTAAAAGTTCATGTTTGTCTTGTATTATGGTGTGCACTTGCTCCAGCCAAACTTTTAAGTATTAACTTTATTTCGTGACTATTATTCACTTCCTCCAGTGGTGTTTACAAGAGCAAATAGTAAAAATATGGGCGTGTTTGTCATTACGGGTTCGTAAGCAAGCTTATTTCAATAGAAGAACGTCACAAATTAAAGTGTGCAATTAATATATCTACCATTAAAAGCAACTTTGTTCTTTTGTTTTTTCGCTTAAGAAAACTGCAGATGCAAGTCCTAAAAATGATATTTTAAACCATTTCGCAGTTTTTTTTACATTCAGTTCTCCTATTTAAATAAAATATTTTTATAAGACAACATTTTGCAGAATCCATTTTCTGACAGGATATTAAACATGTGGACATAATTCGTTAGATTTCCACTATAGTGCGAAGAAAAAAATTTATTGTTTACGTAGGTTCTAACACAATAAAAATCGGAGGATTTGACACAAGGACATTTATTTGATAAAAATGACAATTATCACATTTAAATAACAGTAGTTGCTTCAACGAGCGTTTCAACAAGATTGTGACATTTAGGAATCCTCTTGGAATGTATCTTTGCCACGGTACTGAACCAGCTTCCGAACGGAAACATTCTTTTAACTTGCCCCTAATGCCGAAAGCTTCTCTGGTAGAGTTTCCTCCACGACGGAGCAGGTCTTGAAGCTGCGGATTTATAACCTGTGTGTTTGTGGAACCGCCCTGTTTCATTTCCTGGCGCCAACTGCTTGTCTTCGTATTTTCTCACGAAATTGTGGAGCACACAAGTCGCTAGATATTAAATTATCAACGTTTTCCGGCTCTGATTGAATTCGTCTGTTGTAAATTCAGAGTTTCTGGATAAGAATCTCGAAAACATTTTCAACTACCCGTCGAGCACGGCTTAGGAGATAATTGAAAACGCGTTGTGGCGTGTCGAATTGTTGCCCTGGATATGGTCTCATAATATACGACTTTAAAGGAAACGCCTCAACACCGACTATGACACGTGGCACGTCAACAGACGAACCTGGCAATAAAGCATTTCCAGGAATTGATAAGGCGCCTTGTTCAAAAGCTTCGCCAGTGTTCGAATGAGTCCAAATACCTCCATCGCTGTTCTTTCCGTAAGAAACCTACATCTACGGCAATTAAATTATATTTGGCATCAACCAGAGCTAACAAAACAACTGAAAAACACATTTTTGAAATAATTTAAAGAAACTAAAGAGACTTAATAGCGTTTTGAATTGCAGATAAGATATACGTACGAAGACTACAATCATAGTAACAGCCACACAAATAAAGTAAATTTTGAAAACAAAAAATAGCTGCTACATCATTTTCAGTATTCGCACATATACTCATCTAATGCATGACGTTTCAACCAAAAATATTTGTTTTTCAATTAAATCACATTTATTTCCTCCCTCAGATCCCACAAATCTCACTTTGCAGCCGTTGGCGTTTTTTCTGCGTTACGGCAGCGCAAAATATATCACTTCCGCCTCTCGAGAAAGTCACGGGATTAAACACGACCGTGGTTCATCCTCGAAACTACCAGAAAAGGCCGCAAGACGTTGCCCAGTGTCGTAATTGATTTGTACTAGGTCATACCCGCAATTAATGCAAAATGAGACCAATTTGCTCACACTGCGCTGGGCCACACCCCCAGGACGCCTGTGCCAGCCTATCCCAGAGCCCGATTTGTCGTAACTCTTAATGCACCCACTCAGCACTGTCAAAACTTTGACCAAAGCACACAGAACTCGTCCAAAAACGCCAAGCACAAGTTGAAAAAAAATCAAAGCAACTCATCAAGTAACATCAAAGCCTGTTTCAGTGCCGGCTCGAAACCTGGCTAACTACCAACAAATTCCAGACGCAGAAAACCTACCAGGTAGCCTTTAATACGCACAGGCGTCTGTAGGCTTTCAAAAACCAGGTGCAATCTCCACTCCAGTAGTAGCGCAGGAAACAACAACACAACACTTTGCCAGGCCCACCCAAGCAACCACAATCCCAGCCAATCAATCCACACCCCTAAGTGTGCCGGGAGGGCTCGGAGAGGCACTCCAGGACTTGAACACGCTCATGCGGTTTTCGTCGGAGTCCAACTTCGCAGCCATCACGGCGCACTTCCGACCTCACGTTGCCAAAAGCCAAACGCTCACATATCCACAAGAAACATTATGCCCTCTCCTGGAGGCATCAAGTAGGTTCTGCGAGTTTTAATCGGCTCAAGTCATCAGACAAGCCTAACTCCCCCCTCGCCAAGCTGTTCCGGTCAATTCCTGGTATTTTGAACATAAATACAAACTCTGACGAGTGACACACGCGCGAATTTTAATCAAAAAACCAACTGATCGCAGAACTTTCTGTTTGCAATTAAATAATCCTTGCTGTTCTCTGCAAGCAAATAACTGTTTCACTCACTAAAGTATAGATCCTAAATTAATTTTACTGGAACTAGTAAATGTTTTAAAGACTTCTTAAATTCAAATAAAGTTAATTGCAAACAGTCTGAACAGATGTAGAATTACCAGATTTTTAAATAGTTTTTTCCCATAATTGGTCTAAATAATCTACTGTAAAGTTTTTCTCTATTCATTATATATTAAAAGAAGTAATTTAAGTTTCTCTACCGTACAAATTAAAAACTTTTAACTTTCCCGATGCAATTTTTCACTTACAAAATGTGTTTCACGTAAGAATACGACAGTGCTGCCATCTCTTGAGAAGGAGATAGTAACCCCGCATACCGCGACACCTCTCGGCCAATCGGAGACCACCGACCACGTACAACTAAAAATTATAATTTCCACCTCGTTTTTAAAGCTTTACTTAGTGAAATTGCTGCTTTTTTCAAGGAAATATTAAGCAAATAACTCGTAAAAATGTTTTAAACCCCAAACTACACGCCCTCAAAGTTGTTTCACAAACTTTAATCGTTTTTAATCCAAGAATTCTTAGCCACTTTCAATCGCTCGCCAGAGTAACATTTGCACATGAATTAAACGTAATTACTAACAATTCCCTACCTAAACAGAAACAATAAATGCTTTTAAAACTTTTAAAATTTTAATTTTCAGTCAACACCACCTTCCAGTCACGCTTAAGAATGCCAGTTACTTTCAGTAACAGTTTAAGGAACAATTTCCATCACGAGGTACCCTAACATTACAAAAAAAAAATTGCCATTTAGAATCTACTTGAAATATTTTTAACGACTTAACCGACACTGAGTACACTCGTGGGCTTGCTGGTGGGAAAATTACAAGACCTGCAATAGTAAAAATTTCTGTTTTTATTGAACAAAAGACGGGAGTGTTCTACTCCCATCTTTCCTTAACTCTCCCCCCCCCCTTTTCCCTTGAAAAAGTCTTAGCAGACAGGGGAAGTGAGGTAAACATGTCAGTAACCTGTCCATCGGGGAAACCTGGTGGACAAGGAATATATACTCGCTGGCCCCGCCACGGTTACTACAATTTGTAGTATAACCATCCTAGAGGGGGTGGGGGGGGGCTCTCCCTCCCTAACCTGGTGTTTCATAATTATGATCCATTACGAGGACAAGAGCCCCACAAGGGCTCTTACCTCCCCCGCGCTGACAGGGTAGCGCCCAATGATGACGAAAGGCGGCGGCGGTGACTCCTATTCTACGCCCTGTCGTTGCCTGAACGTATTCCTGAAGATCTCCTACAATGGATTAGATTGCCAATTTGTCGTCCGACGGACTTGCTGCCGTAATAAAGCGTATGAGCTGCTGAACGAATGAACTATTCGAAACGGCGAGTCGTGGACCATGAGTTTTGTGTGTTAGCTGGGCTTTTTAATTGTTTTAATGTCTTGTGTGGCGTAGATGTGTTGTTTCGGGTGTGCAGTAGAGTTAGCGGTTTTTTCCAAAATTGTGGTCTCGGTCACCAGTCTAAATTTCGTTTTCGGCCTTAACTGAAACCTAGCGTTGCTATGTTTATCCTGTTTTAACGTGCTGTGTTTAGTCTTGTTTGCTGCCCAAGAATAAATTAATTTTTTTAAATACTTCACGTCCACGACTCTCACGTTGGGCGTAGTCAATTTTTTAAATTTTGTTTCGTTCATTGATATTTTATTTTGTAGGAGCTCTGACAGGTCATTTGACTGCCTATTTCAAAAATTCAATCTTATATAGTATTTTTTAATTAATATGTTAACATGTTGGTTTTACGAAAAAGGAGGCTTTAATGGGCTCACAAAACTGCTCTTCTTTTTTATTTGCTCTTATTGTCAGTCTAGTAAAATATATAGCTTGAATTGTATTCTGAAGATAATAGTTGTCTTAAAACAATCTTTAATCAACACAGCAGTTCATTATATTCATGCCAAATTATAAATCATTGTGTGGACCTGAAAAGAAAAACATAATATTTGTCAACACTACTTATCATATGTCAAGTTGCTATGTTCTAAAATCAAGGGCGCTGCTTCGTTTTTTATGTATATTTTATTTGTAAAATACATACATCGCCACTGAATTTTGTATGCATATTATTTGTTTTTCGGCACAATGTTGAAATGAATTAATGTACTTTGCGTTGTGGCGAGAACCTTCACCGAATAACTGATTTCCGCATTTGTCAGGGCATGGATGTGACTTTTATTATTAAGTACATATTTAATGTGCATATCCTACGCGTATGAACAGTATTTGTGTTTCTCTCGGACAGTAGGTAACATGGTAAATCCGTTTGTTTGTATTTCGGGTTGCACGCGTGCATGGAGAATACCTCCTTCCAGTTGTATAAACTCCGGCTCGTTCCGCCTTGCAATGTTAAGTAATTTTTGAAAATTAATTTTCCATTTAAGTAATTCCCGCTCTAGTATACCTATTAAATAAAATTTTTAACTTTACTTTTTGTTAATTACTACTTTATGATGACAAGTGGTGTAGTTAAACAAAACATAAGCTTTGTTGCGGGAAGAGGACAAGGAATTCTGTTTTCGAATTCTGGCAAGACATTGATGTGTGTGTCCTCTATGTTGTTGGGATTAGTTGAATCATTTTTAATCTATCTTACGAAAATACTATAGTCATTATTGTGGGGCAGTATACAGCCAGAGTTAAAATATTTTTCGATGCTTCTTACAAATAGTACCTAGTTCACCGAACTTTAAGTTTGCCGTTCACATATGTTAGATTAAGAGAAAATACTCATCCACAGAAAATGAAACACATTTCTCTGCCTTCCCCCAAACGTTTGGTAATGAAACAACAAACGCTTTCCAGCACCTGCAAAACTTCGTTCCTTATACCTAAAATGCCAACAATATTCAACGTTTTCGGTCGCTTCCCCGTGAGGTGACGCAGTCGACTCTGATCAATCCAATTATCATATATAAGCATAACGTAATGTTTTCGTTCGTGCAAACAGTTTTCGATAGCAAAATGAGACCGTTAATGACTCTTACATTTACTTAACGCTAAAGGTATTTGGAATTTTTGTTTCGCTCCGTTCCACACTTTCGATGTAAAAATGATTAAATTCAGTAACGACATATTCGACTTTATTACATTATGTCGGGGG
>NQII01002317.1:74357-84546 GCA_002778355.1 Clitarchus hookeri
GGTTAGACTGCTCGCCTCCCACCAAGGCGAACCGGGTTCAATCCCCGGCCGGGCTACACTCGGATCCTCGAAAGTGGGAATCGTGCCTGACGATGCCGCTGGTTGGCGAGTTTTTTTGGGGATCTCCCGTTTCCCCCTCCCTTACATTCCGGCGCTGCTCCTATCTCATCTCATCGGCTCTCAAAACCTGGTTAAGAGCCGCCCAAATCTCTCAATTCAAATCAACTCAAAAGAACGGTTGGATAATTTACACTAGTGTCTACCAACGAAAAGCGTTGAAGAAACGTTCCGTTCTCGATGACAATTTTTAAGTTATCATTTCTACTCCAGGGATGATTTTTTTTCGGCGTGAAAATAGTTAAAAGGGTTGTTTTCAGAATACTTTTCAACTGCTATAATTCCTATATAGAAACCTCGAATTTGTCTTCAGCCATGCATCATAATTTTGTTTTAATTAGCGTGCCACCAAAATGTAGGGTCACTGTTTTAAGTCACGTTTTGCTCGAGTCGCCGATGGAACGACTGCACATCATTTGAGCACCTTGCACGTAGAGGTGATGAACCATGTGGTGAGACAGTAAGAGTTGACCTTAGAGACGCGATCCGAGGTCTCAAAATCGCAAAATAGCTGCAGGCATAATTCTTAAATAACCTAAAATGCTAAAACGAAAGACAATTACTAGCCGTGCCCAACTGGCGTAAGCTAGATAATTCTCCATAGTTCCCTTTGGGGTGTGGTGGACTGTTGCAAAGTAAACTGTGTTTTTCTCTGTGCTATACCAAAATGTTTGCTAGTGTACACATCGGCCAATTGAACGTATTAGTGTATTTGAAGTCACAGCACGTGTGCAATGGGTGCCTCGCCACTCTCTCGTGAGTGACCGCAATACACTCAGTTTCTTCCGGCTCCATTATGATTACCGGTTACTGCGGCGTGCGCTGAGTGTGCACAGCACTGAGCAAGCACCAGCTTACCTTGCAACAATTCACCACACGCCAAAGACAGTTCCGCAAGCCTGTGTTTCAACAACAGGCCGTCGTCAGCGTAGCATGAAACGGCGTAAGGTTTGGACGCCCCTGAGCCACGCAAACTTTCCTTTCAAGTCTCTTCACCACTCTGGATGGGAAGGTTTAGCCGCGCGCGAGTGGTTTTGGTCGACCGAACAAGTGTCCCGACTTCTGCCGAGTACGCCCGAGGTACAGAAAACTGTTCGTTTCTGCAACATGTGCGAACCGCGTGTAACTCAACGCAAAATAGCAGATGAAAAGTTTTAAAATATCAATGTCTAGGTTTACTATAGACAAAAGGTTTTCCCGCCTCAATTTCCCGCATTTTATAATAACCTAAATAGTTAATCTTAATTAATATAGAATGGTATCTAAATAAGTATTATATTAAGTATTATAATACCTAACCTAGGTTTGTTAGTCGAAAATAAGTGTTCTAAAGTTCAATTTGAAACAAACACAATCAACTCCTTTTCTTGTACGAGACAAGTGTCTAAACTTCGGAGATATTCGGCACATCTTGGGATGTTGTTTTCGGGCGATGACCACCATTTGAGTGTGTCTAATCTTCCCCTCAGCCATATTAGTAACACGCGCTCATGCGGCGAAACATGGAAATACCCAGCGCCCGCACAGTTATGTCTAATTCTGGTGCGCCCTAAGAAATACGCACAGTGGAGATGAATGTACAGGAGTTCAAATTGGAGGGGCACAATATACGGCCCACTGATTCTTCTCATGGAATGTGGCCTTACGTATCTCGTCTTTTATTGCAAAAAAGACCACTGTTTCTTTTTTTCTGTTTTGATTCTTCTGCTTTGGACTAACATATGACTATATGCTATTCGCGGTAAAGTGAGCACTTTTTAAGGCCTTCCTACTAGTCATAATAACCAAAAAAATTTACACGTACGTTAATTTTTGAGATCTATAAAATGGATGCGCACTCTGTTTATTAGTTAAGTGGCAATTTTTATATTAACAATTGAGGAAAGGATACAAACAAGCTGGAAGGAACTTTAAAGCACAGTCTGAAAAAGTGCTCGTGTTACCGTGTACAGTCTATGGATAAAACAACCCTCATTTTTCCATTGCACCGTTTTATTAAGCTTTTAATGTTTTATAAAGAATCGCAGAATGGCTGAAGTGTTTCTTTGCATGGTTAAATTTACTACTAAAGTAATCAACGATCGAACTATAATTAAAATGTAGTTTAATACAGTATTTATATGAATGCTAACAGTTCCGTAAGCTCACTAAGTGGATATTTCGGGTGAATTGAAATTGATAAAGCATTACTATTTGTCCTGCACTTTCCTTGGCGAGACGTAGGGTTTTACAAACACTCGAGTGTCGTGCGTGAGTCACATAACAAAATAACAATTGCCTTGTCCACCACAAAGTACTATTCTGTATATGGGCAAACAAAATTGATTCACTCTATATCTCGTTTGTCTTAAGTGGCATCAACTGCATTTTGTAGCTTCCTCAATGTTCGAAATTATTTGAAAAAACCTTGAATGTTGTATGGAAGAAAAGGTTTTTACACGTGCTCCTGTTACAAAAATCCCATAAAAAATTTTCTGTAAATGAATTTTGTCACGTAATTTCCGATAGTACCTTGTTTTTTTTTACATCTTTAGATCTTTCTAAGGAGTACTGAAGGAGGTGATGTTTACGACAACTACAAAACTACAAATTGACTTCTGTCCAGCTTTTCATTTTTAACACTGTCATTAATGGAATGCCTCGGGCGAAAATAAATAACTACTTCAAGGGAAATACATTTGAAAAAAATCTGACACTCTAGGGTGTTTATTTACCCTCTACACTCTCGAATATCAAATGTATTGCTCTCACAAAAACTTTGTATATAATATGTGGGAATTCTCAGTTTCAACTCTGCTGTACAAAANTATCAAATGTATTGCTCTCACAAAAACTTTGTATATAATATGTGGGAATTCTCAGTTTCAACTCTGCTGTACAAAAATCGAACAAATTATGTGCGGGACTTCGTGAAAATATTTGTTGAAGTCTCATTAGTTCCCTTGAGTGTTGCCATATTTCCTACAATCATAGAGTAACTTTTCGATTCTACAAGTATTTTTAGAATTTTTTACGTTTCATTAATTTGTCACACTATTTGCATTTAATACACACTCTGTTTTTTGTTTTTAGGAAGATTTAATATCAAGCATCTTACATGGCTGGATAATTAGTTTTTATAAACGTTGTACAGTTTTACATATGCAGATTTAGTATGCAGTTAATATTTCGAGCTGGCTATCATTTGATCAGATGATCAAGTGTTTGACTTCACAACATTTAGTGTAGAAGTTCTCTACTAGCAATTTATTCGGTGCGAAACCCTTACAATTAACTCTTAAAGATTTCCTTTTTTATAAATATTTTATTCACTTATCTACATGCCGTGAGTAGCATNCGCGGAACCCTTACAATTAACTCTTAAAGATTTCCTTTTTTATAAATATTTTATTCACTTATCTACATGCCGTGAGTAGCATTTAATAATATTAAGTGTGCAGCATCTGCCAACAATTGTATTTGTCTTTAATCGCAACTGCCTTAATACCCTGTCACACTGTAATATTTTCGCCTTTAAATATGCTTGACAATAAAATTTGAAGACCAAATACGACCGTGAAATTTTCCGTTCAGCATACTGAATCAAATAATTTTGAATGTATTTGGAAATGCCACACTGTCAATTTTATTTAACTAGGAGGTTCTAGTCTGAATTTTCATTTAAAACTTATTTTCAAAATACGATAGTGTTTTCGTGTTTCCGTGTAGTCCACTACAGAAAGAAATATCAAAACATTTTGTAATTTATTTTCACTTATTTACTAATTTGAAATTTTATTCAGCAGAGATATTTCTTGCACAATGAAATTTAATGCCTCTTGAGTTCTTAATGTTATTGTGAATTAATCGCTTCAAAAAACATCCATACTCAAAGAGCTTCTATACAAAATAATTATCTTCAAAAGCTTATTTTGTTTGCATCAATTGCTCACCATTTTGAATTTTTGTGATATCGGAAACGGCTATTTTTGTTGTGCATGAGTCTGATTGTCTGAGCCCATCAAGCATAAAAAATATTTAACCAGCCGAATTTTCAAAAGGCCTGATGGAAATTAGAGCCATCCAACTTTTCCACACAAACATGGCGGTGATAATGACGTTTCGGTGACATCACAACATTCCAATTTTATTTGACCAAACTTATTGGAAGCAGTTGGACGGAACTATTTTACAGTGTGAGAGGGCCTTTGCCGATATTGCTGTATTTTATAAGATGATGCTGTCAGAAGTCTTCGCAGTTTTACACCCTCAGGTAAAGGACACAAAATGGGTTAGAAGCTTTGTGTCTGATAGAATTTTACTTGTTGGGAGAAATTGTGGTAAACTTCTTTCACTTTAACAATGGTCACGCCGTCTGAGACACTATTTGGGTAAATTTACATCGTGAATAGTGTCGGGGAGATCCCTGACAATGAGTAATTGTGCCAGTACAAGTGCATTAATACATAATTNCAATTTTATTTGACCAAACCTATTGGAAGTAGTTGGACGGAACTATTTTACAGTATGAGAGGGCCTTTGCTGATATTGTTGTATTTTATAAGATGATGCTGTCAGAAGTCTTCGCAGTTTTACACCCTCAGGTAAAGGACACAAAATGGGTTAGAAGCTTTGTGTCTGATAGAATTTTACTTGTTGGGAGAAATTGTGGTAAACTTCTTTCACTTTAACAATGGTCACGCCGTCTGAGACACTATTTGGGTAAATTTACATCGTGAATAGTGTCGGGGAGATCCCTAACAATGAGTAATTGTGCCAGTACACGTGCATTAATACATAATTATAACCCACCGTAGAGTTGAGAAAGCTGCATGTGCTTACTGAAAACGTGACTACATTATGTGATTTTCTGCCAGAAACATGTGAAAACAGTGATAAATTAAATTCTCGCAATATTTTGATCTCCATTACCTTATTGTGGAAAATTTGGCTTGACATTTTTTTATTTATGTGGAATTCTGAGTTGGTTTGCCGACAGTCTGAAACGAACAAATAATTACAAATTCCCAATCATTTTAGACTGGGCCGAAATATCAACATTAATATCTCGCACAGATGTTGAAATATGTTCAGGCTATTTAGGTATCTTTGAGATTACAAGCAGTTAATTACCTTAATTTTTACTATTTACCTCCTGATAAATCTATAAATATGAGTAACATTACTTTTGAAACTCGCTTTCGCATTTTCCAAACAAGTAGAAATGAAGTCACATGCGTTTATGAATTGTTCCCTACAATCACCGTATCATATTTGGTATAACTGAAGCGCGTGTGTGGTCAGAGAGATAAAATAAATGTTTCTCCAGTATTAATGTTGCATAATATTTTAAAGTTACGTTGCTGAAAAAAAAAATATTACACCAGTGCTACTAGTATTGTACGAGGAAGAACGAAATTAGAAATAAAAAAAAAAACCTTGCTACCACACACACGTTACACGCCGACAGTAATTTTTCTTCCCTTCTACGCCGTACTTCATCCACATCACCGTTACACCCCGACAGGCACGGAAACGCAACAGATTCACTTTAAACGGGGGGATGATCCATGTACGCTATCTAGCGGACGCTGTGTGGTATGAGCGGGGAGGGGAGAGGGGGGGAAAGGGTGACATACAGGGGCCATTCTGCATGTGGAAAGCGGATTTAGAGGGGGTGGGGTGGTAGACCCTTCGCTACGACCGCGGGATAAATTATTTCCCGCCAATCAACTTCGGCAACTCCGGGACGAGTGACGCATGGCCCGGCGTCGAGCGTGGCGGGTAGGAGTTACCNAGTGCTCGTGTCTTGGCTAAAAGGGTTATTCTCCTGCCGGGACATGCGCATCACTTCAGGTTTCCCCGAGCGTTCATTCTCCTGGAAACCCATTACTTTATAAATGGGGATATTTATAAAACACGCCAACGTAACGTGGACTACTATTCTAGTCCGTTCGCGGTTTCTTCACACTTTCTGAAACAAACCTTCGAAACATCACACCGTGTATGACGTATTATGTCATCTTCCACAAGCAGTTTATACTTGCGTTAACATAAAAGTACCTTATGTTATGTTAAATTTAACTTTTATTTACATTCTATTTATAAATTATGCTATTTCATTTATAATCAATGTAAACAAAAACAAGCAAAATATATGTGTGTTGGTAATGCCTAGTACAGGCTATTCACGGTAAAGTGAGCACTTTTGAAAGCCCTCTTCTCACTTGAAATAATAGTCAATAAATATATTTTATTTTAGTTTTAGACGTAAACTTCCGAGTGCGGTGGAATATATAAGCTGTGTTTATTACTTACGTGGCTATATTTGTTTGAAAAGGTGGTTAAAAGATGAGAAATGGCTGAAAGGAGAAAGTAACTAGGGCTTCAAAAGTGCTCACTTTACCATGAAAAGCTTATAAGAAATAGTTCATTTGCAAAATATTATTACACTGAGGGCGTACGAAGGTTGTGCGTTGTCACTTTGGTGTAATTTACTAGACTTAATTAAGTTTTGTCTACATGTGACGGAGGAGTGTTTTGGAAGTGCAACTTACGCAGGGCTTCAGAAAATTTGTAGGTATCCTAGCCCGGAATGGACTATAATTAAAAATTTCTTAATTAATCAACACATTAAAAACACTATAATTTAATGTTTTAATGATTTTAATTCATTTTGAAAGACGATATTAAGCACATAATATTTTGAGTTATTTATATGTAAAAAAATACGTTATATTTCAACGATATTTAATTTATTGAATAACGCGACGATTAATCCTTATATATATTAAAAATAACTCATTTATAACCATTTTATAAATATACAAACTGAGGTTACATTTCATAAACAATATAAAAGAAAATACGTAGCTCTCTCTCTCACTTTCTCTCTCTGACTTTTTTGCTTTATAAATAGCTTTCTTTAAAAATGAAATAAAATGTATCAGGGCTACATGAACAGAAAATGTAGTTGCCTTGCCTTTCTCATTGTAATGCATCATTACCATTATATATTTTTGCTTGTATTTTATACTATTAGCAAAACTGTGGGATAAATAAAAATATCTGTTAAAACATTATATTTAAGTTACTGATTTTAAAACTACGAGAGCAAGATCTGGCTTTATTCTAATGCTTTTACATGTCTAGAAATTACACGTTTTATTTTGATCGGCACATTCATGTCAGTGCTCATTCATATACGNCTAATGCTTTTACATGTCTAGAAATTACACGTTTTATTTTGATCGGCACATTCATGTCAGTGCTCATTCATATACGAAGCTGAAGTTTACAAAACTTCAAAAAGAACCAAATAAACGCAGTTTTCCCAAGTGCTTAAAGTTTACCAGCAAATGAAAAAGCATGTCACCTTGCATTTAAGAATCGAATGACAAAGAGGATTGACATAGGAATAATATTTACATGTGTTTGATTTCGATAGCAAAAGTTGATATTGTAATAAAACGGAGGCATATTAACAAAACATTTCCTGTTCATCACACAGGTTGGTTCACGTTGTAATGATATCAGGCCTGTTATGCAGCACTCCTGAACGTGCCATCACACATGCCAGCGGGCAGCACATTACAGCAATCGAGACGCTGCTGTCAAGGTGTTTTGTCTGCAAGAATCCCTTCAACCAAACCGAGAACCAGGCCACGGGTGAGTGATATCCCAGCAATATAGGGCAGTAGAACTGCGAGGTCTTTCTCTACTCGGCACCGACTGCACGATACGAACCAAGAAGCCACTTAGAAAACTTATGTACCGAGCGCCTTAATGAGTGATTTCATTAGCCACCGGCTTCAATTTTTAAGGCGAGACTCTTTCAGTCAGAGTACCATTAAGGCTGTTGCCTGGTTTGAAAGCAGTGAAAATATGTTATAGGGAATAACATGTTGATAAAATTCAGTTTTCTAAGACAATTTTGAAGATATAAACTTGAAACGAAAACCTAAGTGTGAAAAATGATACTCTCAAACTGTATCGACGTAAATAAAACAATTTGTTTTTCGGAAATTTTTCATTTAATTATTAATTTTTCTGATCTTCCAGGAAACAGGCCATTGGAAAACTAACTTTACAAAAGGTTTCGTTTGCAAAGAAGCACATATANTTTTCTGATCTTCCAGGAAACAGGCCATTGGAAAACTAACTTTACAAAAGGTTTCGTTTGCAAAGAAGCACATATTTTTCTTTTCAAAAACGTTCCTGGTGGTGTATATCTATCTTTAACAGGAATGCCAAAAAAACCAGAATTTCATTAACATGTATTTTCCTATACCCAATTCTTACTGCTTTCAAACTAGGCAACAGCCTTGACGTGAGCTTTGAGGTAGGCCAAAATGTTGAACAATAGAAAGTTCCCAAGATTAAAATAACTCATCCTCTGTTTTTTTGACGAATGTCCAATTACAAATTCATGTAGTTAATCCCTTTTGTTTCTCTACCTTCTCACCCTCGCCCCTGCTCTATCGTGTATGGTTCCAAAGTAAACACTACTACTCAAAATTCTTTTAAATTTAGATAGTGTATATAATTAAAAACCGTACGAACGCGCTGGAGTAATGGCGACGAAATCCACGTGAGGGACGCAGGATAAAGGCACCCACGCGCGACTGCGAGAGTTCTCCGACAGCGTGTAAGCCAAATATACGTGCTCATGTACCGATGATTCTGTGCGGTGATGCGTTCCCAGCCTCCTACGCAAACGACACGCCACGGCGATGAACTCGATCTCTGACCGGCTGCGATTGGATGTGAGACGGGGCTTCGGGTCCATCTACCTCCGCAGCGATGCATGCATCTTCTTGTTAGTTGAAGTGGAGTGCGGCAGATACAGCTCTCGCCGCTAATTGGAGGAATTCGAAGTACACGCGGAAATTTCCTTTATGTATGATCAAATATATTTTTTAACTGCAGAGGTGACTCAAATTATAAGCGACGGTTCAGTTACGTGCATGTACTGGGCAGCCATCGTCACGCTCATTCCCGCAGAAATCACTGGCCAGTCAAAAGTTTCTCCCGGCATGTATGAGCAGATGTGTGCACGTATGTCTTCCCACAGCCGAAGGTATTTACGATACGTGCCATAAGGAAAACTTTATCTTGCGAGTGCTTCTTCGTTTTATGGATATGTGTGCATATTTGTGTAGCTCATTACTTTGTCAGAAGTATGGTGCCTCCTGTAATAAGAAATATTTCAGCGTGAAGAAAACAAAAATTAGTTTTAACCATTAACGTTTTCTTTTTGTCTTTCAAAGCCATTTCATTAGTTATTAATGCTTTTATTTCTAATCCTAAATTACATTTAGCCACTTAAAATTGACCTAGTTTGGCCATGCTTTTTTATATACGTATAGTTTTTAAGGAATTAATGCATGTTTCTTCGCCGTCCTTCCAGTAGATTATACTAATTTTTGCGGGAGTGTATTACATCACTAACTCAGACTATATGCACTTAATTACACTAAAAAAAATATATATACGAGGGTTATTCGGAAAGTAAGGTCCAATTTCTTATAAAACATAAACCATCACATATTTTTTCAAGAAACCTTTTTTTATTTAATTCCTTACATGTTTCTCTATTTTTCTAAATAGTATCCATATTTGTTTAAACATTTGTCATAACGTTCTACAAGCTTTTGTTTGCCTAAGTCATAGTGTCTGCCGCTTGTGAGGATAACCAGTCTGTATCTGCTTCTTTCACCTCGTCATCTGTGGCGAAGCGCTTACCTACCTAAAGGCATTTGCCTTTAGGTAGCGGAACAAGTGAAAATCGCTCGGCGCCAAGTCTGGACTGTACGGTGGGTGGTCAATCTGTTCCCATCCAAAAAATCTGATCAGATTTTGGGTGTGAATGGCAGAATGGGGTCTGTAATTGTCATGCAGCAACAAAACTCCAGACGTCAGAAGGCCACGTCGCTTATTTCGTATTGCAAGTTGAAGTTTAGTCAGGTTAGTGCAGTAAGCGGTTGCATTGATTGTTGTCCCTTGCTGCATAAACTCGACTAACAAGACTCCATGTCTATCCGAAAACACGGTTGCCATAACCTTGCGTGTTGAGATTGTCCGCTTGGCCTTG
>NQII01002317.1:85560-119046 GCA_002778355.1 Clitarchus hookeri
GCCTCCGACATCATCGGCGCCCCGGCTAGGGGAAGGCGTTCGCGGTGCCTCCCCTCGCGGTGCTGTCGCCAGGCGATACTAATTAACAACTTGGCCGATGTTTGCTTGTTGTTCGAGGCGTGTTGGGTGGGAGGGGGGTTGGGGGGTGACAAGAGGAATGGCGGCGTAGGCACCCGTGGCCCCTTGCCTGCGAGAGGGAAGGGCGAAGGCGTCTGTAGTAAGTAAAGTTCGTCGCCCGCGCAATTAGCATGGTGCGAGCGGAACAGTGCGTTGCAGACGCGGACTGGCTTCGCTTCCTCGACACGTTCACGTCGACGCTCGGCGACGTTGAACTGCCGACGCCCCGTGCGTTTCCTTTTACGCAGACGAGGGTTTGAGTACGGAAAAAAAGCACTTTATTTGCAAATACCCTCGGTAATAACAGAATTTTCGAAGGCAGTTCAAAGTAGAGGGTGTCCCCTCCAAAATGAATGATTGCTCGGCCTAAAAAAAGCAATATCAGTATCAGCGTGATAAAAATAACCAACACGTTGTTAAGTTACAAAATTCAATTTAATATAAATAAAATTTTAGCAATGCTACAAATAANATAAAAATAACCAACACGTTGTTAAGTTACAAAATTCAATTTAATATAAATAAAATTTTAGCAATGCTACAAATAACGTTTTTTTTTTTGTGTATGCAGTCGCGTTAAATTGCACACTTCGAACTGAACACAACAATGTATCCGCAAATTTGGTTCCACTTTATGAAGTAATGCTATAGAAAATCATATTTTAATTTTTTTAGTAAGAAGGTTTACGAGTAGGTACTCATAAACGTTCCTATATTTGCAGCCTTTGTATATGACACTATTTCCATNTAAAAATAACCAACACGTTGTTAAGTTACAAAATTCAATTTAATATAAATAAAATTTTAGCAATGCTACAAATAATGTTTTTTTTTGTGTATGCAGTCGCGTTAAATTGCACACTTCGAACTGAACACAACAATGTATCCGCAAATTTGGTTCCACTTTATGAAGTAATGCTATAGAAAATCATATTTTAATTTTGTTAGTAAGAAGGTTTACGAGTAGGTACTCATAAACGTTCCTATATTTGCAGCCTTTGTATATGATACTATTTCCATACAACGCATAGGTTAATATCTTGCACCTAAATATAGGACGTTTACTAGATAATGTCTTTATTAGGGTGTCCCTTATTTTTAAAGTTGTAAATTTTGTTACATATAGGGCCTATTTATTTTTGTTTTACTATGTAATACTCGCACAGCAAACTGCAACCTGCAACTCATTTGGAGTACTACAACCCAGGCCGACTTGCATCGGAACATGTTCATACAAGTTACGCTAGAAAAGCAGCGCGCACTCACTTTGAAGTCATTATAATGCAGTACGTCGCGTCATTAACACGGATTGTTTTATTTTTCGAAGATGTCAGTGGAATTACGAAGTGCTAAAAAAAAGTATTTTCTTAGTCGGGGAGGCAAACCACCAAATAACGGGTGTAAAACTACCGTCACATTGACAAGTTCTTGCAGGTTTGTTTTTTAATACTCGGGGAGTTTAATTGACTGTAAGTGAATTTGCTGAGAAAGAAGAGAGGCCAAGGCAACGAAAAGTGGAATAAGAAAAAATAAAACATAGCTGCATCTTCGTCTTCTACGTCGCACGAGTCATCACATCAAGAACTACGTGGTAGTTTTCTCAGCTCTGACGAAGTGTCTTTGCCTGAGACTTCAAACGCTGCAGCGGCTGAAACGTCTGGAAAAAGAGGAAGAAAGGATTTTGTCTCACCGAAACTGATAGCTGCTTTGGAAAGATGTCAGCTGAGCATTAGAGACTCCACGTATATTTTTTCAGGCTACAGTGGAAGCGCTAGGTCTCAGCATCGACGAATATACAATTAACAAATCATCAATTCAAAGGATTGTGTCTCAGATGAAGGCAAGAGCTGAAGCTATAAAGACTCTTTTTCCAAGATGGTGTGTCTGATGTAGTCACCGTTCATTGGGTTGGCAAATTATTACCTGGCTTGGATGTCAGGAGTCCTAAAGAAGAGCGATTTCTATTCCTGATTTCATGTGAAGAAAAGGAAGAACTTCTTGCTGAGGCAAAACTGGATAGTTCTACTGGAAAAGCCCAAGCCGAAGCCGTTTTGGACGCGCTTTATGATTGGAACCTCGATGACCAGGTGTAAATAATGTGCCGTGACACCACAGCGTCTAATACCGGTCACTCAAATGGAGCTTGCGTTCTGTTAGAACAAGAGCTTGAAAGAGAGCTGTTACTGTTCGCTTGTCACCATCATATTTATGAACTAGTCGTAAAAAGTGTGTTTCAAACTAAAGTACACCAGGTTACTAACAGCCCCGATATTGCTTTTGCGGAAGCGAAAAGAAAGGTTTTTTCTCTGAAGGCAGTCAATGGTATAGCTGAAAGAGCTGTCAAACGTTTGCAAGAATTTCATGGAAAAATCACAGCTAAGGAAGAACAGAAGCAGTACCTTTTACGCTGTGTTCATGAACACAGAAAACTGTGTACTGACTGCAAAAAGGAGACTTAAAAAAAAAAAATATCCACGTTAATTTTTTGGTTTTTTTTTGTGTCTTATATACTTATCTAGTGTTCATTGTTGTTTTAGTTTCATATTATACCTAAAAAATAAAATTTNAAGAGCTGTCAAACGTTTGCAAGAATTTCATGGAAAAATCACAGCAAAGGAAGAACAGAAGCAGTACCTTTTACGTTGTATTCATGAACACAGAAAACTGTGTACTGACTGCAAAAAGGAGACTTTAAAAAAAAAATATCCACGTTAATTTTTTGGTTTTTTTTGTGTCTTATATACTTATCTAGTGTTCATTGTTGTTTTAGTTTCATATTATACCTAAAAAATAAAATTTNTTTTTTTTGTGTCTTATATACTTATCTAGTGTTCATTGTTGTTTTAGTTTCATATTATACCTAAAAAATAAAATTTTGCTAAGATCGAGCCACATGTCACGGGGGAGTAAAAAAAGACTATTTATAAAATCTTTGGGGCCTAGTCGGCACGGGTTGAAGTCATTGTACAAGGGCGAAATTTCGTATCTGAGTAAGCCATGGCAGTTTGATAAAAAATTAAGGGGTATGCGTTAGCAAATAAAAAAAAATGTGTTTTTGCCATAAAAAGGACCCACTAGTCTTTATAGTGTAGCTATAACATCAAATAATTTTACTGCAGAGATATATTTCGTAGTGTGTTCATTTATTGAGTCAGTTAAACAACATCTAAAACATAGCGTAACATTTTTAACAATATTTGCAACAAACTATCTGTTCAATTCCATCTTAATTAAGTGCATACTGTCCGAAAGAATTATTTAAATTATAAATAGTGCATTTTATTGCAAGTCATTATTTTCATGATGAAATATATATCCTTTTTATTCAGTGATATTTGGTACATACCCAAGTAAATATTTATATAAATACATGTAAATATTTGAAAAATATAATGTACTTTCAAGAATTTGACTACTTTTATATGAACACGGGGACACCGCTTAAATTTTTTTTTTATGTACAGACACTGAGCAAAGAATATCATTCACATTTTTTTACAGCGACTGTGGAAAACATCCTACAGCGCACAATAATTTTGGTGGGGGGGAGTCTCGTCCCTATCAGTAGACAACACGCGTAGAAACAGCCGAAGTGTTTATCAGTGTGCTTTTTAAGGCACATATTTTACCCTACTTTAATCTTCAATCCCGTGAGTATAAAACCATTCAAGCGAGGGGCTACGTAGCACTTAAAGACATCGGAGTTGATATTACTAATTCGAGATTTATTTGGTTAGCCTGTTTGAGTCGAAATATGATCTGAGTACTATTCGGCGCTGGTTTCAAATTTCTTTCAAAGCGCGTAGAATTACGGTAGCAAATGTTGCCATCGTGTGACAGTGAAATTCTATTTCTGTTCAGATTAAAAGTGGTCAAGGCAAGTCACAACCAGAATAGCTAGAAAAAAAAACCACTTTTGACTTTACATGAAACATTCCTTCGTCATTAATGCTGCGCTTTGTTTTATGATTCTCCGAGGATTTGTTCATCACACAGGTGATGCTCGCCAGCTGATGTTTATTGATGGGGACGGGAGGGACGAGATACACAAAAAATTAATAATTTTTTAAGAAATATTAAAATTATTTATACGACTTTATAAACTACGTACGAAACCATCGTGGACAATTTGATCACGGATTGACCTATTTTCTGTTGATTCGCTCCGTGGGCCACAGAAAATGCATTCGGAAATTCACANGTGACAGTGAAATTCTATTTCTGTTCAGATTAAAAGTGGTCAAGGCAAGTCACAACCAGAATAGCTAGAAAAAAACCACTTTTGACTTTACATGAAACATTCCTTCGTCATTAATGCTGCGCTTTGTTTTATGATTCTCCGAGGATTTGTTCATCACACAGGTGATGCTCGCCAGCTGATGTTTATTGATGGGGACGGGAGGGACGAGCTACACAAAAAATTAATAATTTTTAAGAAATATTAAAATTATTTATACGACTTTATAAACTACGTACGAAACCATCGTGCACAATTTGATCACGGATTGACCTATTTTCTGTTGATTCGCTCCGTGGGCCACAGAAAATGCATTCGGAAATTCACACACGCGCACCACAAATATGAAGTATCTGGAAAAATGATGTTTAGCAAAAATTTCACACTCGGTTCCTTGAGATTTGAAAATGTTTCAGCTGAGCAACGCGTTGAAGCATGAGACTTGCTGAACACCGACAAAACCCAGCGTGACATCTGCTTCGATCTGCGGCAGAGTAAACATATTACTTGAAAAAATGTAATCAACCAGGCGATTCCTTTACTTCGTTAGAGTAAATTAAACAAACAAATATTAAATATGTCTCCTGCAGTCAGAAAAGGAGGGACTGCTGTTCCATATTTGGCTATATGCCCAAGGGAATCTTAAAGTTTCTTGCAAGTTAGAATGCTGGTTTCATGAACGTAAGAACTGATAATGGGTGGATTACCGGAGTGGGATTTTTGAAATTCACGAACACTTTCTTAATTCGTACGTTTACCCTATGAGAACCCAGTGCTATTCTTGCCGGACAAACACATCATAAATAATTCATTCGCAGTGACTGAGTTTGTGACAATAATAGTTCGTTATGATATTAGTCCCAATTCACAGAGCCTACAAACGAAAATGTTGGATGCATTATTTTATGGACCATTAAAATATTTTACACCAACATTGTGATTCCCGAGTGAAGCCGACATTTATCTCCAAACCACTGAAGTCATTGTACTTTAACATTTTGTCTCCTGATTGAAATGCAACTCAGAAAAACTACGCGTATTAAATAACCTCCAACTATTTCAAATCTTATGCATTAAGGGACATCCNCTATGAGAACCCAGTGCTATTCTTGCCGGACAAACACATCATAAATAATTCATTCGCAGTGACTGAGTTTGTGACGATAATAGTTCGTTATGATATTAGTCCCAATTCACAGAGCCTACAAACGAAAATGTTGGATACCTTATTTTATGGACCATTAAAATATTTTACACCAACATTGTGATTCCCGAGTGAAGCCGACATTTATCTCCAAACCACTGAAGTCATTGTACTTTAACATTTTGTCTCCTGACTGAAATGCAACTCAGAAAAACTACGCGTATTAAATAACCTCCAACTATTTCAAATCTTATGCATTAAGGGACATCCNTGAAATGCAACTCAGAAAAACTACGCGTATTAAATAACCTCCAACTATTTCAAATCTTATGCATTAAGGGACATCCAGGCTGTTTTCTGGGTAACAGAATTTTTGACTAAGTCGACAAGAGTTTCGTAATTATGAATAAATTTCGCTTGAACTAAAAACAGCGCATTGAAAGCTGGTGCACAATATTCATAGAAATATTATGTTTTCGTGTCTGAATCTCCTGAGTTGAACAGTTCTAAGGATATTTATAAACCCTTTATTGCTTATTTTTCATGTACGAATGAATCAACTTTACGAAACATGAACTAACCTTGTTATAAGGGAAGCACCCCCTCTGCATTTATATTCATTGATTTTTGTGCAACACGGTCACAGGCATCGCACTGATACTGATCCAAGATATTTTACTGAAACCAACTTCAAAACCGTTACTTAAGTATGTGAAAGAAAATGAAAACGATGAAATACGTAAACAAGGACGTGTTTGATTTTCACGTCAAACTTAAGACGCTATTCACACAATCAGGGAGAGTAGCAAGCAACGGCGCAAAGATACGAGATAATAGAGCGAGAAAAAAATCTCTTGACCACTTTGCTTTAGTGAACATGTGAATAAATACAGAAGTCGATAACATTTTTTTTTTCAAAGCGGAGAAAATTCAAATCAAATAATTCTTGCGCTATCTTCTGAACACCTCACTGAGAATTTGAGATAAAATACGAAAAAAGAAAACTATTCAATTCAGATTTTTAGTGTAACGCGTGGCAATTTGCAGGTAACTGAGTTATGACAAAATTTAAAAATTTAATTTTAACTAATTATCTAATGCATCGCCACAAGTAGGCCTAATTACATATCAATCCGTATTGCCGAAATCTCCTGTCTCATTACAAGTCACAATAGAAGGTAAAAGAGTTATGTAAAAAAAAAGTTTCGACTGACGTATAAAATGCATATTATACCATAAATGAAAAGTGTCTATATCATAGCCAACGATACAATAATTCCGCACAATATTACTTGTCAGAAAAATACACACTAATGTGAAACTCAAGCACTGAAGAGCAGGACCTAAATTTAATGCATTAGCTGCACCACAATTCCACCAAATTACGGCAAAGGACCTGATAGCGAAATAATAAACAACTAATAACAGTGATCGAGCGTAAAAAGAAAGTCGGGAGACGATATCTTACTTTGAACCTGTAAAAACCTTCAAGTACTTAGCTGATAAATTCGTAAATGTTATCTTCTGTTGGACTATTAAAATTAAGCATAGACGTAATTTACAATTTGATAACACTATAGCATGGAACCAATATCCACTTTGAAAAGCCGAACGGCGAGAAACGTCTCAAATCATACACCCATTACCCAAGTGGACAAAAGGTAAACTCTGTCGTGACTCAAATTCAAAATACGAAATTCATCAACAAAAAAGAGATTCATTTATTGNTGGACAAAAGGTAAACTCTGTCGTGACTCAAATTCAAAATACGAAATTCATCAACAAAAAAGAGATTCATTTATTATAAATAAAATTTACAAACTCCGCACCGTCAATAAATCTTGCATTATAAAAACACAATATATAGTTGAAAAAAGTGTCTGTAGTCTAAAGTATCACGCTAATTTAGTCCGTCGTGGTAAAAAGTCACAGTGTTCAATAGTTAACTTCATAAATAAATCTCGGCAGAAAATTAATGCGAATAGAGGATACATATCTTACACTAGGCTAGTGTCAAGAAGGTATAGTTTAATCGTCCAAACATCCATTATCTTATGGCGGTAAAAACCATACTTTCAGTCCATACCAACAGTTACTACCCTTCTTCCCTACCAATAGTCTGCTAGCCAATCCAGAGAGCCCCCTTGTTTCGAAAACGGTTACTCGCCCTGCTTATGAAAAGGGCGTAACTCGAAAAAATCTACTTTTGAATTACGCCCAACAGTTGATGTACTTGAGTGCTATCTACCTGCTCTCAAAAGGTCGCATCNAAAAAATCTACTTTTGAATTACGCCCAACAGTTGATGTACTTGAGTGCTATCTACCTGCTCTCAAAAGGTCGCATCGTTAAATGACTTCATCCCATTGATATGGGAAATAAACGTTTAGGCGTAACAGATTTTAAGAATGAATGTTTGCACACAGATGGGCGTAACTGAGAGACGCCTCTTTATGTGCAGAGGAATCATGAAGTCGCCAAGAAAGAAATGCGTTACTTAAGATATGCTTTTACGTCTGCTATCAGCTTGCATAATTTTCATGTTACGCCGTCACTGATTGAACTTATTCGTTGGAATTCATGTTTCCGAACGAGAGTAGAAGAATACTTTATGTGCTCGTTGTGAACGACAATAATACAAACAATATTGTTAGTTAAAAATTAACTAATGCCTTCACTGAATTAATATTTTTTTTTTTTGACATTTGTGTTTCAGAATGAGTGAAGGTAGAAGAACAATGGATATGCTGGTGTTACAGGACGACGATACTCAAAACACTTGATTCAAATTAACTATTTTTTGTTGGAAGTAGGAAGAGAAGGTTCAAATAAGGAACAAAAGTGAAAGTGAATTATGATAGAAAGTGGCATTTCTAAATTTAAAGGCTGCGAATTTGCTAGCAGTTCTAGTGCTTCTGAAGAAGAATTGCTATTTGTACAACTTTCGAAGTAAAAGAGACGAGATAGCTCGATCCTATTCCTTGCACAATATCCCGAAGTATGTCCATATACTCTCACACAGACCCCAAGCAAAGGAAAATTATCTCGAAACATTCCAACCGAATGCCCTTCAATTCCTCCAACACCGGGTGAAGAAACAGATTCATCACAAAACTGGGGTATATATCCCTCAGCTCCATAAAAAAAAACCAATGGAATATTAATCAACTCCTGCAGTATTTAATTCCGAAAAGAAATCAACATTATGAGTAAAAAATGTAAAAGATTGTGCAGAAACTCTGTCGACAAATCCAGGTGAAGGGACATCACTTTCGATGTATCCAAGTGGAGGCATTGCAACAATTTTAAACAACTCTAAGTGCTGTAGTGATGAAGCAAGAGAAGGAGATTTAAGTGTACAGCCTACAGCTTCAGAAAATGGCAGAATCAAACCTTCACTCTTAATGAAGATTTTCAGATGGAAGGTTGTGGAAGGGAAGTTAAAAGAGTTACATAAAAAGAAGGCAAGCCTAGTCTTAAAACCATACAAAATCGTCGACAAACTGGTCAGATGTACATTCGCCATAAAAGTATGAATATTGTGCGGCCTAAAGAATTAAGAGAATGTTGCAAAGGAGTTTGTTGCCAAAAAAATAGGNCCATAAAAGTATGAATATTGTGCGGCCTAAAGAATTAAGAGAATGTTGCAAAGGAGTTTGTTGCCAAAAAAATAGGAAAAAAAATTCCCGTGAAGTTAGTGATGAACAGAGACAGTCTATTCTTAAAGTATTTTATGAGTTAGGTAATACCCAAGGTCAGCCAGAATATATGCAGGTTTGTAGTATCAGAAGAAACGAAATGCAAGACTACGAAGCAACCACATTCCAGACGATCAGTGATGAATAAGTTCTTTCTTCCAATAGGCAATGAACGATTTCAAGCCTGAAAAATATGTTTCTTAATTACACTTAGTATTAGCGAGAATATACACCAAGCGAAGAAGGAATATATCAATAGATTTCCCAAAGTTGAATCTCATGACTGCCGCGAAAGCTCACGAAGACAATATTTACATCCGGATTTGACGACCCCTAAAATGTATAATATGTACATGCATAACTGCTAAGACGATAAAAAAGGAAGTATTGACGGATACCGTCGTGTGTTCATGGAAATGAAATGTCTTTCCATTTTCCGTAAAAAGACGAATGTACCTTATGTAAGACTGATGATTAAAACAAACGGGAAAAGTTTCAGGAACGGTACCGTCAACTTGAGGCAAGAAAGAAAGAGACGAGGGAAATAAAGCAACAACGTAAAAACATAGCTTTGACTGAGAATTCCTTTCTCTCCTCTGTATTTGATTTCTAACAAATGATTTACCTTCCAATTCCAAAACAAAGCGCTATTTTCTACAAAAGAAGATTGGCTGTTTATAACGTTACGATTTATGTGCTTTCATTGGGATACTGCTACTGTTGCACATGGAATTAAGTTGACAGCAGAAGAGGTTTTTCAGGATTGGCAACGTGCATCTTCTTATTCTTAAGGGAGTATCATGCTAAAGGTGTTCAGTCTGCTGCACTCTTTGCTGATGGCTGCAGTGGTGGGTTAGGACAAAAATTCAGTCGTAGCTGCCATGTTATTAAACGTAATAAGCAATAGTGAAAACACCAGAGATACTTCTTTAAGAGTTTTTGAACATTTTCATAGCCAAAGTGAGGGCGATTCAGCACCCACACTACAATTTTGAGTGCTATGAAATACAGAGTGATTCTAAAATCGTGGCACAAACATTGAGGGGTGGTAGAGCTCACTAAAACAAACAATTATTGTATAGGAATAAATGGGCGGAAGTGACGCGTTGAGGCACAAACACAAAAATAACACACGAAAAGCAACCCAGTGTTTATTTACAACGTCTCCGCTAAATGCCTTTTAACAGCAATGTACATAATAATTGCTCAAAGTTGCTACCACCGACGGTAATGCAAGCTGGGNCATAAAAGTATGAATATTGTGCGGCCTAAAGAATTAAGAGAATGTTGCAAAGGAGTTTGTTGCCAAAAAAATAGGGGAAAAAAAATTCCGTGAAGTTAGTGATGAACAGAGACATTCTATTCTTAAAGTATTTTATGAGTTAGGTAATACCCAAGGTCAGCCGGAATATATGCAGGTTTGTAGTGTCAGAAGAAACGAAATGCAAGACTACGAAGCAGCCACATTCCAGACGATCAGTGACGAATAAGTTCTTTCTTCCAATAGGCAATGAACGATTTCAAGCCTGAAAAATATGTTTCTTAATTACACTTAGTATTAGCGAGAATATACACCAAGCGAAGAAGGAGTATATCAATAGATTTCCCAAAGTTGAATCTCATGACTGCCGCGAAAGCTCACGAAGACAATATTTACATCCGGATTTGACGACCCCTAAAATGTATAATATGTACATGCATAACTGCTAAGACGATAAAAAAAGGAAGTATTGACGGATGCCGTCGTGTGTTCATGGGAATGAAATGTCTTTCCATTTTCCGTAAAAAGACGAATGTACCTTATGTAAGACTGATGATTAAAACAAACGGGAAAAGTTTCAGGAACGGTACCGTCAACTTGAGGCAAGAAAGAAAGAGACGAGGGAAATAAAGCAACAACGTAAAAACATAGCTTTGACTGAGAATTCCTTTCTCTCCTCTGTATTTGATTTCTAACAAATTATTTACCTTCCAATTCCAAAACAAAGCGCTATTTTCTACAAAAGAAGATTGGCTGTTTATAACGTTACGATTTATGTGCTTTCATTGGGATACTGCTACTGTTGCACATGGAATTAAGTTGACAGCAGAAGAGGTTTTTCAGGATTGGCAACGTGCATCTTCTTATTCTTAAGGGAGTATCATGCTAAAGGTGTTCAGTCTGCTGCACTCTTTGCTGATGGCTGCAGTGGTGGGTTAGGACAAAAATTCAGTCGTAGCTGCCATGTTATTAAACGTAATAAGCAATAGTGAAAACACCAGAGATACTTCTTTAAGAGTTTTTGAACATTTTCATAGCCAAAGTGAGGGCGATTCAGCACCCACACTACAATTTTGAGTGCTATGAAATACAGAGTGATTCTAAAATCGTGGCACAAACATTGAGGGGTGGTAGAGCTCACTAAAACAAACAATTATTGTATAGGAATAAATGGGCGGAAGTGACGCGTTGAGGCACAAACACAAAAATAACACACGAAAAGCAACCCAGTGTTTATTTACAACGTCGCCGCTAAATGCCTTTTAACAGCAATGTACATAATAATTGCTCAAAGTTGCTACCACCGACGGTAATGCAAGCTGGGTAGCGTCGGTGGAGTGATTGGCGAACAGATTCAAATACGCCGGGTATTTCACGCACGCCACCATTGTCAGCCAATCACGCCATATGTAGAGGTCGCCAAGCATGCGCGACTGTTGGTGGATGCATTTCCAGCAACTTTTTTTAACATTTTCTGTACGGAATCACTCGTTAAGTATACTGCTAATGAACATTTTATTTTTCCGTTAATGTGTTATGTTTTTGTGGTTGTACCTCAACGCGTCACTTCCGCGCATAAATTCCTATACAATAATTGTTTGTTTTAGTGAGCTCTACTACCCCTCAATGTTTGTCCCATGATTTTAGAATCATCCTGTAAACCGGAGATTTATCTGTTCCATCCCAAGTAATGCCTATTTTCTGTCTTGCACGATGCGCACAACCGTATGTAGTAACTATAGGCTGTTCACGGTAAAGTGAGAACGTTTTATCCCTTATCTACTGCTTTATTTCAGCCATTTTTTATCCTTTAACCACCTATTTTAATAAATATTGCCATGTAAGTAATTAAAACAGTGAGTATATTCCACCGCAGTCGGAAGTAAAAGTCCAAGACTAAAATTAAGTATACTTATTGACTATTATTCCAAGATAGCGGGCTTTCAAAAGTGCTCACTTTACCGTGAACAATATAAAAAGGAATACTTAGATTTTATGGCCTATAAAAGATATTCCTAAAACATGCGATTTCTCTCGTTAAGAGAAAAAAAGAGCAAATTAAAATGGTGGGAACTGGACAGAAATGATTGACCTCATGTTCATAAAAAGTTATTCTGATGAGATTTTCTTCAAAACTAGTCGCTTTGAACAAACGTACAAAAGTGTCACATTAATAAGACAAAACAGTTGCCTCTTACTTCACTTTACGGGAACTGAACAGTGATTAACAAAAGATTAGTAAGATATAGTTCTTATGCAAAATATTATTAAACTGAATGCGCACGAATGCGGTGCGGTTCATTGGATGTAATTTTCTGGACTCGTTAAGTTTTGTTTGCATGAGGCGGAGGAATATCCTGGAAGTAGAACTTTAGCAGGGCTCCAGAAAAGTTTGGAGTAACCGTGAATGGACTATAACATGCGGTATGCTATATTTTCAAAAAATGTTACATTCAGTAACACTACCGTGATATGTTGTGAGAAAATAGGATGGCGTACTTAGAAATCTCTGGGAAAGAGTTAAAAAACTGCTTTAGTATAGAGTAGCAAAATATGCTACAACAAACAATGAATATGAATTGCCTTTGAACAAATCCTGCTGCACGTTGAGGACCAAAAATAATTTGACCATATATGTATATGCTGCTTAACGGCTGAAGTAATTTCTAATAGTGGTAAACATTTGCAAAATTTAAGTTGTACCTCAGCTTTGTTGCAAACATCAGAAGTATTCAAAAAGGCACATTAAGTATTTCAATAGTCTGTAACTCAACAAATATCTGTAATCGCTATAAAATCACTGTCGCTACCATCAAATTAGTTATTTCGGCCACCCCCATTTTGAATTTATTTTCGCGACACAGAACAAGGAACGGATTTTTAATGATGAAAATCAATAATAATGAAAGAGGTCACCATATTTGATTACTATAACACCAGTGCTTTAGAGGAATTAGTGTTTCACATTAAAATGAAACCCGGTGTCGGGCCCGTGGAACTCCAAGGAATTATTCTGAGCGGATGAATCAGGCGACGTGTGCATGGAGATGCCGATTCCAAGTAAGGCGTTACCCGCAGTAGTCGAACTCGCTGGTTTCCGCGCGCTTTTCGTTGGGGGTTGATCAGGGGGAAAAGGCTGGATAACTGAGCGTGAACAGGGAAATTCTTGCACGACCCTCGAGAATGAATGAGGAAGAGCGTATGAAAGAATTTGTGGCGAGCAGGAAAGAAATTTAAAAAAAATTACACCCTTAAATTTAGCAAATTAAAATTGTTCGTTGGTGCCTCGTCCCTTCTTATTTCAAAGTCAAGAAATTGATATTAAGGGTAGAGTATCCTTAAAATTTAGATAAGCGATATTTTGAAATATGTCGGGCTCCTGGGCGTGCCCAGCTAGACTCGTTACCGTATCTCAAACCGTTTCTAATATATGGCAATTTAAATTTAAACCTCCCTTAAAACAGCACGTTTAAAATGTCAGTGGTTTCCGTTAGACGATGTAGAGCAGATGGGTTAAGTAGCGTATGAAATTGGAACGCCGTATATAGAAACCTTTCGGAAATACAGCAAATCAGTAAATGCCTCTCTCCCCGCTTAAGATTTCGAAATTATTAAAAATATTTGGGCTGGTTGAAATTCCCAAATAAAATTTGCTCCGGCAGCAAATTTTAAATACCTAGTTCGAATAGCGTGGAAATTGGGCGTGGTCGAATGCCGAGAGCAGTCAAATATCCTTCACCCCTTCCTCCAACGCAATTAAAGCCATATCCTCCTAGGTTTTCGGGTTGGGGTGTTATATGAAGGGGCTCAAAAGTGGAAAGAGTGAGGTTTTTTTTAAAAATAATTACGCGTTCTATGAAAGTTGTTAAAAGTAATTTGGAAACAGGTGCGATTTTTTTGAAGCGCGATTTTCGGCACCCGGGAAGCAGACCAATGGTACCATCTTAAATAAGGGGGGGGGGGAAGTGTACGAAAAATGATTGCGAACCAAGCAATTCTAGCATACCCATGGAGAATGAATGAGTAAAAACTCACGAAAGAAGTTTCGGTGATCAGGGAGAACATTTAAAAAATGACGTTACTTAAAATTCATGAAACTGAATAATTGTCAAACGTACTCGCTGCCTTAATGAGATAAAGCCGCCGGGCACCTGAGCATGCGCACTGAGTCCTGCCGCCGTAGCTCCAACAGTTTTGGGCATTCGACAATTTGAAATTAAACATCTTTCCTTAAATTCAATTAAGCAAGGCGGACTCGACAGTTCACCGAGATGAGGTGGGAACCGATGAGATTAATGAGAGTGCCGAATTTTAAAGCCGTACTGCTAACATTTTCGGAAATACAGGGAATCAAAAATGATCCCCTCCCCTCAACATTATCGAAAATCCCTGAGCTTAGTGAAACTCTCCCTTAACAGATCCTCGATGCCAAATTCCAAGTGCCTAGGACGAACGGTTCAGAAACGGCGCGCGATCGAAGACCGAAAGCAGCCGAACGCAACTCCCTTGTTAAAATTACGTCTCTGTGAAGAGGTTTATGAAACATCCTGTAATTTTCAATAAATGTTAAAGAGTTTTAGATTGAACTTTATAAGTTTGTTTTGCAATTTACATCCATGGAGTAATGCAAATGCTGGACAAATTTTAACATTCGTCAAGTCCCATCTTTGGAAATTTAAGGGTCAACGTAAGAATTTTTTTAAGAAATGTGTTGTCAATTTTATTGTTAAATAAGGATGTTATTACATTTTCACTTTTAAGAAAATATTTTCGCCTTAACAGTACAAACTTATCCATTCCGTTTGCGAGGTGTAAAAACTCACGAAATTTATTACCATACTTTGACAACCCAGAACTAGAGGAACTCTTCCAGAACACGGAAAACTTGTGTTGCAGCAATGATGAGGACAGGCGGCTTATTTTTTTTTATTGGTGGAGGAGCATTTTATAAATATGGTGTTTTGTGTAACCAAAGTCTATTACGAGGCAGGAATAACGGGAAAGAGTAAACCATAATGAAGCAATAGCCGAAGTGTTTGATGAAGTGATCTTGAAATCGTCACACAATTGATATGCAATATTACAATATCAAGTTCGTGTTTTGATGGAGGAGGACACAATTAAACATTATTCTGCCAACAGTTCATCAGAATTTTGCAGATTATCGCACAGTAATACTGCACGATCAATGGTACCAGTTAATACCGGCATATTTTCCCAGTGCTTCTTCATGGTTGTAGCTTTATAGTTCATTTNGCACGATCAATGGTACCAGTTAATACCGGCATATTTTCCCAGTGCTTCTTCATGGTTGTAGCTTTATAGTTCATTTCACCAAGCAAATGAAAACCGAATGCGAGGCCAGTTCCCTTCTTAAAACTGTGTTCACCAAAACGAATAAGGTGTCTTCAGAAAATGAGTTCATTTTGAACTAATGCAATATCGAACTTTTNAAACTGTGTTCACCAAAACGAATAAGGTGTCTTCAGAAAATGAGTTCATTTTGAACTAATGCAATATCGAACTTTTCAGTTGACACCCATTTCCTGAATTAAACAAGAGACCCACTATCCAGAGGATTTTAGTCAAATTAATGATGATGGCTACTTTTATACTAATGAAATATCTAGATTTACTTGGTATCTATCTTTGCTTTGCTGATCTCATTCCTACACAAAGAAACCAACGATCGTGTTTTAGCGAGGTTCTCAGCCAGCTTTCTTTGGAAAGTTGCCTATGAAAAACTCGAGACATAGTAAAAAAATAAGCAGGTATTGTAATTTTTGTTGATAATATATTTTTTTTTTAAATTTGGGTGAAGTAAATACACGCGCTATAAAATAAATTATTTTTCTGTCTTGCAAATGGATTGTATAATTAATTTTATTTTTCTTTAAACGATGTAAAATATAAAACGAAAAATTAAGTATATCACATAATAAAATTAGTTAAGTTAACTGAACAAGCATAAATGGCAATGGGCCGGCAGCATGTAGCTTGAAACACATGTGCAGTGCCTCAGTAAATGCATCTGACGGAAATAAAATATTCGAGAGTTGGCGTACTAGAAAAAGTACATACAGGATGAGTATAAAATAACACCCCAACTTTGGAGGTCTATAATATCAAAACCAAACAACCTACAACCTTGATTGACCAATGAATTGAACCGTGAAACCGTGAAGTTTGTTTACCATACATTCATAAATGTTCAATGTGACCACCATGAGCGGCCCGAACGACATCTACGCGACAATCGAACTCGTTCCACGCTCTTGTCGGCATGTCTGGTGTTACGGTTTGGATGGCGTTCGTAACTCTCGGTTTAAGGTGGTGAGGGGGTAGCGAACTCGCATTCGACACGTCAATGTGAAGGGGACCGTCTGGTGTTTCCTTTATGGTGCGGCAGCTGCTGTACACCCACAGTTACACAAAAATGTTTTATACATCATATCGATAAATGAATAATGCAAAAGTTTCAGTGCAAACAAATAGTGAGTAGGACGAGGCAGTCTGTTTGTCGATTTGAAACAACACAGGGTCCAAAAGTTGCCGATCACTGTGTGCATGGCATTCCATTTGCTGTGCTGGTCGATATGTTTGTCGCTATTGTGATGATAACGTTTTTTAATTCGAGAGAAAAATAATGGTAATTACTTCACATGTGTTTACTTTATCGCGTGAAGAGTATTCAGATCGAGTTATTTACAATGTTCAATATCATTTTTGATAAAACTATATTTATGTTGAAATATTTTTGTTTATGGTGCAAAATGACATGTTGTAGGGTGGTACGTGATCGCTCCTCGTTTTTGCTATTCTTTTTTAACGTAGGTTATTCACACTAGCCGGGACAGACAACACGGGAAACGAAAAGCGAGCGAGGCGCGCGAAAACTAGGACGACATGTTTCGGCAGCGTTCCTAACAGAAGACGCCATACCCCGGCTGGGAATGTGTAAATGTGCAAACTTTCCAAGAAATCTCTTCGCGGTCACATGTAAATTCAGCGCAGAGAGGTGTTGAATAATCTGGAGAGGATTGTCGATATATCGATACCAACCTTCGCCCATCCGAGTCAGTCGAGTTTTGGCAAATTTGTGTCCACTGAATGCCCGAGCTGTAAAAAGATTGCAAGGGATTAATTAACTGGCGAATTATCTACGAAGGTGCCGAGGTTCAAACAGCTGCAGCGACGGGAAGTGCGTGTGCGTGCAAACTGCAAGCTGTATTCATCTCCGAGGGGTGGTGCGGAGATGGAAAAAAATTCACACGCTACTGGAAATTTTTTTATGTATTGTATTAGATACTGATCCTATCCTCTGTGCATATAAAACAAATTTTACTCCTACAAAGGTTGTTCTAAAAAAATGTATGTGTAATTTTTTCATTGTGTTAATTTTCATAGCAACTGCAGCAAATTATGTTACACAGCAAGTCCTAGACATATACTCTCAAAAATGTTAACGTAATTTATTTTTTTCAATACTGTAGAAAATAATGAAATATTATTTTCCTATGCGATTACAAATTAAGGTATACATACAATTACGAACATCGATATTACAGGAAGTTTATAAAATTATATACCTAATATTTTTTTATAAATATTTGCAATTGAGCTAAAGGGCACTGTGTCACAAATATGAAAATTTACAGGAGTGCAGTTTGCTTCGATGCCATGATGGCACATGGTGCCTTTTCCTGCTAGCTAAACCCCATATTATTCCGTACAGCATATAGTGCTCTGAAAGTCGAGGTGAGTGAAGTGAATGAAGAAATTTCGGCGGCTCGTAACATCGAGGTCTTGAAAGCCAATGGAGTGAGTATGGAGCAGCACCGGAATGAAAGGGCGGGGAAACGGGAGATCCTCGAGATAACCTGCCGACCTGCGGCATCGTCCGGCACGNGAGTGAGTATGGAGCAGCACCGGAATGAAAGGGCGGGGAAACGGGAGATCCTCGAGATAACCTGCCGACCTGCGGCATCGTCCGGCACGATTCCCGCATGAGATTTCGGGAGTGACTCGACCAGGGATTTCACCCGGTTCGCCTTTGTGGGAGGCGAGCAGGCCTCAACAGCACTCAACAAGGCCTATACTAGAGCAATCAAATGTTGCCATTGGTACAAAGAAAACTATAAATATTAAAAAGCATATGNACAGCACTCAACAAGGCCTATACTAGAGCAATCAAATGTTGCCATTGGTACAAAGAAAACTATAAATATTAAAAAGCATATGTGCAATTTGTTGGATTTTCGGAATTTACGAGGTTTAAGCTGAGCTAATGCCAAGGTCAAAGTCACGGTAGATACCAATATTACTGTCCCCAAAAACTGGCCAGAGCAATAATTTCAACGAATTTGTTGCAGATTTTTAAATAATTAAAGAAAAGTATCTACTTACAGAAGCAATATGAAACATGTTAATATGACGTACACTGGACTGGAGTGAAAGAATCGAATTAATGCTAATCATACTCCTACACTTTGTGGATAAAATAATTTTTTTTATCACTGAAAATCAGTTATCATATTAAAAGAGACACTAGAAAAATTCTGCAAATCTCGTCACTTCTGCATAGCACAAAAATAATTTTACAGATTCTTGTATAGTATCAGTGGAAGGAAGGATGGATGGATGCATGGATGGATATCTGGCTGGAAGGACGTATGAATGTGGGAGTGGAAATATGGATGGATGTGTGGGTAGGAGGACGGAAGAATGCATTGGTTGAGGGACAGAAGAACGCACGGATTGAAGGATGAATCAATGTATGGGTGGAAGGATGGATGAATTTGTAAGTGAAAGAATCTGTGTATGTGTGGGTAAAAGGATGTATGTATGTGTGGGTGGAGGTACGTATGATTGTATGGGTGGATGGATGTGTGGAGGAATATATGTGTGGTGGGATGGATGAGTGTGTAGGTGGAGGGATGGATGTGTGTGTGGAGGGATGGTTGTGTGGGCGGAGGGATAGTTGTGTGGGCGGAGGGGAAGGGTGCGTGATTGGAGGGATGGATGTGTGTGTGGAGGGATGTATGTGTGGGCGGATGGATGGGTGTGTGATTGAGGGACAGATGTGTAGGTGGAGGGATGAATGTATTGGTGGAGGAATGGAAATATGGGTGGACGGATGGATATGTAGATGCAGGGAAGGATGGATGTGTTGGTGTAGGGATGGATGTGTATTTGGAGGGATGTATAGATGTGTATGTGGAGGGATGGATGTGTGGGTGGAGGGATGTAGGTGTGCGTGTGAACGGATTAATATGTTGGTGGTGGGATTGTTGTATCTGCGGGTGGAGGGATAGTTGTATGTGTGGATGGAGGCATGAATGCGTGTGTTGGTAAAGGGATTTATGAATGTGCGGGTGGATGGAGGAATGGAAAAACGATTCGTATTGCTTATTCTTGAGCATCGAAACCCAAGTCAACGTTACAGAGATGGCAACCATGGAACATCTCTCGAGACAGGATGATATTATGATGATTGATAATTTACCTTTGCCCAAATGCAGCTGTACAGTCAGGCAACAAATATAATGATAGAATACAGCCTAAAACTTTCTTTGCAGACGTATCGTTTCCGTTTAGTCGTTAATGTCGTCATAGCGTGACTAACTCAAGGCGGTTCTTTCGTGTTTCCTATATACTAAAATAAAAGGACGAAAACATTTATAATATTATTTATTTCATAAAAAGCGCATCATAAGCCAATGAGTTGAAAAAAAATTACAATATAATGCTAGCGAGAATCTGCAATGTAAGAAAATTTAGAATTAAATACAAAAGGAAAAAATTATTTCAATAACAGTATATTATCTTATTAAAGCCGTGTTTTATTTTAAATTATTGTATTTTAAAAATGAGTTTGATGATCAAAGCGTTAGTTTGATCCCCAGGCATGTTGAAGGTGATGGAAGCTGCAGTGAACTCCTAGGATGACTACGCATGACGAATCGGTGGCGATTTCCAATTCGTTGTGAAGTTTCCTAACTTCTTATTAAAATTATTATCAGTGTTGCAACTATCATTGGTTTTTAATAACATAAGTATCATTGTAATATTTTTTTTGAAACAGCTGCATATGATGGTCAAAGTTTGGAGGAAATTTTTTGTTATGTTTTTCATTTTGTTCAAGTAAAGCGTTGTTCGTGTTAACGCCTTTAGGGTTGGTAGCAGGGTGTGTTCTCTATGTCACGAACCCTCAGAACAGCTGCGCTCTTAAACCATTTGTTCCATATTGCAATAGTCTGATACTCGTGGCGGTAGTCCTGTTTGCGTGACTGGTCATCATAAAGAGCGGAACTTTATAGCGACTTCCTTCCCCATCTTGGATATATTACCCTCGCGAAGTTGCTCTGCCATGATGCTCCACTGCTCGACCGCTTGACCACTGGTCGTCTTTCTTGGTTTGCTATTGGCTCCCGCCTCTTCAATTTCTGACAGTGACCTGCCTCTAAAACATTCTCGTTTCGCTTTTCTCAGTAGCGTAATCTCTTTTACTGTTTACTTTTCAACACCGACACTTTTTCTTCAAAGCTATTTATTCCCATGTATCGTAGGCTTCGTATTTTATTTACACTTTCCAGTTTTCCAACCTGTATATTTTCTCATCCACCAGTCTATTTACGTGAGTGAGCGAAGAGAACTGGGCGGCTCTTAACAGCGAAGTCTTGAGAGCCGACGAGGGTGAAGTGCGGTGAGTATGGAGCAGCGTCGGAATGAAAGGGAGGAGGAAATGGAAGATCCCCGAGAAAACCCGCCGACGAGCGGCATCGTCCGGCAAGTTTTCCACTTGTGAAAATCCGGAGTGAACCGGCCGGGGATTGAACCCGGCTCGCCTTGGTGGATGGCAAGCAGTCTAACCGCTCAACCACCGTGGCCCCAGCCTATGCAAGTATTAAGACACTGCGTCCCCAATTAGGTACGTTTATTGCTCCTTGAGTACTCCTATCACTCTCCTTGTTCCCAAACAGTGCACCTGCATTACAATAAAATATTTTTTTGGGTTTTGTTTTGGAGGGAGAGTGGGTAATACGTCATTATTAAAAATATATCCTAATGTGTAAGACACAGTAAGTTACTTTTACGAAATCCATAAGGAAGAAAAGTTAAAGAGAGTTCGGATATCTCATTTTCAATAAAGTAAAAACCTTAACCGGCGTATCTTATTGTTTTAAAATTTAGAATAAATATATGGATAGTTTCGTAGAGTAACTATATTGAAAGTAATCCCTACAGAATGAAAGCACTACGAAAATCGTTATAATCTCATGACATTATTGAAATTGCGTAATTAGTTGAACTCATTGCCAAAACTAAGATTTTCTGCCGAAAGGGTTAGTACAGGTTGGCGGGATGAAAGCTTACTTACTTAGCTGACTCTCGCCTATCTCTAAACGTGGCACAAGGAATCTAGGTTTACCTGGAATTCAAACGCGGAACCCTGCCGCCTGAAAGTGACTATACGATCACGGTCGCCTGATTTCCTCGAGTCCGGTACCCGAAACTAGAGAATTCACCGCTGTGCACTAGTCACTCGTCTAACAGAACTGCACATGTCGTTTAATAAGAAGCAAATGTCGTACGTACGGAAACACTCTCCAGTAACTTCAGCCCATTTTCACGCTTCCAATAAATAAACATGGTGGGTATGTGGTCTCCGTCATGAAGATCAACTGCCGAACCACCGAGGTTACTTAACCTCTCATTTGTAGAGGCATGAAAAATTCGCGGATTAATTTTGGTACAAGCTAGAATTCAAAATACGTGTGTTTACATAACTTCAGTCATAGGACCACGCGGTGTTTGACACCTTCTGGAGAACGCTAGCCCAATCGTCGCCACCCACTGTGACAGCAGGCAACCAATGTGCAGTTGACATCGGCATATTCCTACATAAGACCGTAGAGTTCAGCCTGCAGGTCATTGAACTCGCGAATTTTTCAGGTCTCTACTCATATGTAATAACCGGGAAAAGCGTCATCTCTCGCCACGCCTAGGCACTGTGAAATCAAGCAACATGATGGTAAATTTTTTTGTGGCAGTTTTGGATTTGGTGACCGGTGATGTGGCACACCAATGTCTCTGTACAATTCCTTGTCCTCTAGAATATTTACTGAGCATACGTTTATGAATTTAACCACGATAATAATTTAAGTATTCCCAATAATTACAATGTACTGTATCAAATATTCTGATGGCTGTCATTTTATTCTTCAGAATACGTGGTGAGTGAGTTTCGAAATCGGTTAACTGTTCGTTGTCAACGCATGATTACTGTACCTCCAGATTTACCAAGATGTGTGATTAAAACTCTTATTACTTATTAATTTATGCTTATACTACGCCTAACTTTTTTAACGAATCGCGTACACTCTAACCAATAAGTAACCAAGAACCTGGCTAAAGTAATGACGACTCCATAGTGTATTGATACGGGATATGCAGCGGGAATCAGTACCACTAAAGAAATGTTTTTCGTTTTGATTTTGTGTTCCTGAAGAGGATGCGTATCTCTTGGCCTACACTTCGAATACCTGCACTTCGAGTGCTATACACTGATGCATTTAAATCCTACGATTAATCGAATGTCTGGAATATATTACTTTTAATGTATTCTACCATTTCATTCTGAGACACCTCAGAAAACTAGTACAACACTAAGTTTGTAGGTCTATCTATCAAATGATTCTTTCTTATAAGGTGACAAGTGCTTTAGTTTATGTATCTCAAATTTGGTCTGCAAAGGATTCGTTAGATTAAAATTTGAATGCGTTTACTTTTATTGTCTTATTTATTCAACAAACTATTTTCCAAAATTTTGGAACTTGTTTTTTTAATTATTTAAGTATCGTAAATATACATGAATTATTATGTCTTAGTATAGTTATTATTTATAAGCATTTTTGAATAACTATATTACATTTATTAAATAATTGTGTTTTTTTAAATAATACCTTTATACTAAAATAGCAGAAAGTTGTACGACTCAACCAAACATATAAACTTAAATTAACGTAGCTATAACCTCATAATAAATAAATACAGTATTTTAGTATTTTATAAAAGAACGGAAAACCTAAATCTTTTAAATGTTATTTGTTTTTCTGCAACATTTTTATTATACTTTAATGTTTTCTTTGTTATTATTTTTATGAATAATCATAAATGTTAAAAACTGCGTTATAATAACTTCTCATACAGAAGTAGTTTTAAGTGCCGATACTAGAATATTAACGATGCTTTTAAGTGGATGACAATTTATTGTTCATGCTATTGTGTATGCTATGGAAATGTAGCTATAATTTTCCTTTAACTTGTACTTCACGGCATGTAAATTGTGGTTGAAATCACATGAAAACTGCATGATTGCAGGTGTCCATGGTGGCAGCAGTGAGTCAACGCCTGGAAACAGCTCAACAGGCCAGCCAACGTTCGTAACAAAGGGGGCAACTTACCGCATTAAGACCAATGACACAGTTGTCCTGCCGTGCGAGGTCAAAAATCCTGGTGAGTTTATATACCGTAATTGTATGGCACATCTTAATGTTTAATTTATAAGACGAAACAAATATGCCAAAACANTGGTGAGTTTATATACCGTAATTGTATGGCACATCTTAATGTTTAATTTATAAGACGAAACAAATATGCCAAAACGAGCCACGTGTAAAATTTTTTTTTTCAACTTCCAAACCGAACACTTTTTAACCTACTAACCGAAGGAAAGAAAGACTTATGAGATCACTTTCATCTCTGCGTGTGTATTTGTGTACCTGTGTGTGTGTCCCTTTCATTGTTGAACGCGTGTAACGAATTTTACCAAACTCGGTAATCATATAGCACTAAGTAAGGATACCTGACTTTTATCATTTTTGATCACGCTGAGCACTTTATTTCAAAATGGCGGACATTCTAATATTTAAAATATGTCATATCTCGGAAACCATTGAACCTATTGAAACCAAACTTNTGGTGAGTTTATATACCGTAATTGTATGGCACATCTTAATGTTTAATTTATAAGACGAAACAAATATGCCAAAACAAGCCGCGTATAAAAAATGTTTTATTCAACTTCCAAACCGAACGCTTTTTATCCCACTTTCTGAAGGAAAGAAAGACTTATGAGATCACTTTCCTCTCTGTGTGTGTATGTGTGTACCTGTGTGTGTGTGTCCCTTTCATTGTTGAACGCGTGTAACGAATTTTACCAAACTCGGCAATCATATAGTAATAAGTAAGGATACCTGACTTTTATCATTTTTGATCACGCTGAGCACTTTCTTTCAAAATGGCGGACATTCTAATATTTAAAATATGTCATATCTCGGAAACCATTGAACCTATTGAAACCAAACTTTGTATGCTGACAGCGCAAGTTCCACCATTNGTAAGCATTGAATTCTGAAGTAAATATTGTTGGTCCGCCATTTCAGAAGATAGCGCTACATTAAAAATAAAACTATAAAGTTACGTCTCGAAACCTACGTAAACAATTTTCTCCTAATTTGGCTAGTAAGTAATGATACGACAGGCCAGGTAAAAAAAAGTAATTAAACTTTATTAGTTGCTTATTTAAAAAAAAAGATGGCCAAACCAATATGTTAGTTTTATTTGGTGTAACTACCATATCGCTAAACCAATTTCTACCATATTTTGTACGCTAACAGGATCTTATACAACCATAACATAAGCAAAAAATCAACCTTTTTTGAACGCCATTTTGTAAGTTAGTGCTACATTAATTAATAAAGTTTTTGTATAACTATTTTTGAAACAACTGACAGATCCCTACCAAATTTGGCAAACGTAGTACTGCGGCAGTTGATATGTACAGATATGTTTCAAGTTTATCACACACTTATTTTCAAAATGGCGGCCTTCTATTTTTTTTTAGCTTATTTGCTATATCATCGAAACCATTTCATCAATTCCAACAACTTTGTATGCTGGGAGTACATAAAACAAACATCATATGTTTCTACACAGAGCCACTTTTGTCCTCAATTTTGTAAGATAAAGCCACACGAATAAATAAAAAAATTTTGTTATATCTCGGGAAAAAATTGACCGATCCCTACCAAATATGGCAAATAAGTAGTGCTGCGGTAGGTAATGTTAACTGACATGTTTTATGTATGTGAGACTCTTATGTTCAAAATGGTGGCCATGTAGATATTTAAGTTTTATATGTTAATTTGTCGAAACAATGTAATTAATTTAAATGAAACTTTCTATGCTGGCTGTATATACACAGAAGTGCCAAAAAATGATATAGGCGTGCGTATGCAAATAACAGAGGTATTGAACCAATCAGAGTAACGCGATGCGGTCGGTAAATAGATCGGTTACTGCTGCTACAATGGCAGGTTATCAGAATTTAAATGAGTTTGAACGTGGTGTTATAGTCGGTGCACGAGAGATGGGACATAGCATCTCCGAGGTAGCTATAACTTTTGGATGTTCGCGTACGACCATTTCACGAGTGTACCATGAATATCGGGAATCCGGTAAAACATCACATCTTCGACATCGCTGCGGCCGGAAAAAAATCGTTAAATAACGGGACAAATGACGACTGACGAGAATCATTAAACGTGACAGACGTGCAACCCCTTCTCAAATTGGCGCAGATTGGATTTGTGGACTGCCCTGCAGGATTCATGGTGTGAATTGCCTCCTGCATACCTTCAGACATTAGTCGAGTCCATGCCACGTCGTCTTGAGGCACTTCTGCGTGCTCGGGGGCCCTACACGATATTGGGCAGGTGTACCAATTTTTTATGGCTCTTCAGTGTATCACAACCATCAAATGTGTCCGCACAAAATTTCCTTTGTCCGTCTTTTTGTAAAACAGTATCAAATGAAAAATTGAGACTATGTGATATCTCCGAAAAAACAACCGTTTATACAAAATTTGGCAAACAAGTTGCACTATGACAGGCCATGTAAATTGATAAATGTTGAAAGGGTCAGACATACATATTTTCAAAATTGCGGCCATATCAACATTTTAGCTCAAAATATTTTATCTACAAAACTGCAAAAAAAATTTAAACTTAAAATTGTATGCTGACAGTATCAGTTATATCCGTCACAATTTTCTATGCAAAGCATAATTTCTCCGCCATTTTGGAAAATAGCCCTACATTAAATAATACTGTTTTTATGCCGTGTTTCGGGAAGTAATCAACCTATTTGTTTCAATTTTGGGGCCAAGGAGTTGTACCATAGTGAGCCATATCAATTTTTATATTTTATGTGCGTAAGTCTATTATTTTCTAAATGGCGTCCATACAAACATTTTAGCTCAGTGTGCTATATCTAAGCAAATATGCAACAGATTTAAATTTAACTTTTTATATTGTGTCTATGAAAATCATGGAACGTGCTATACATAAACTTTATGTTCTCCATTTATGAAGATCGTTACATGAACAATGAAGGTTTTAGGCCATATCTCGAGGATTAATCAACCGATTCATACCAAAATTTCACGCAAGTATTGCTATAGTAGGGTATGTAAACTAACATGTGCTATGTGCGGCAGGTATGATTTTATGTGGTTTATATAAATAATTTAGATTAATTTATCATATTTATAAAACCTTTCAACAAAATTTAACCAAATTATTTATGTAAACAGTATTAATTGGAATTATTATTTGTTCATACAGAGATCCTCTTCAGCAGAATTTTTTGCAAAGTAGTATCACGCGAGTACATTAAATATTTTGACATATTTCCGGAATAATTCATTTATTTTCCACAAAATTTTGAACACCTACAGAAGGCCATGTAATGTTACATGATTTAAATGGGTTCAGACACAGATTTAAAAAAATGGTGGCGATATTAATATTTTTAAATATTTTGCATATCTATTCAACTATTTAACCAAATTAAACCAAACTATCTGACAGTATACGCAACGTATAAAGAATACTTATTTAGGTGGTTTTGTAATATTACACCGATTAAGAAAATATGGTTTTATGCAGGATTTTATGCCTTATCTCGGGTACCAGTCATCCAATATCCACTAATTTTTCATACAAGTAGCGTTATGGTAGGCCATGTGTACTTATGTGTTTTAAGTAGCCCAGGCACTTATTTTCAAAATGATGGCTGTGTATACAATTTAGGTTAGTGAACCCTACTATTAATAACAAATTAGGCTGATTACATCCGAAGTTGATGCTCCGAATACTAGCTCCGTGAATCAGTTGCTTACAAGATAGCTTAATTTTAAGAGTTTTTTTTAAATTACAATCCCGGGTAACTCACTCGTGTAATGTAATTGACTTGGTACTGTTTCAAATGTTTCAGGTTTCATCTCTAATGATATTGCTGTCAATGAGAATTGAACGCCTACCTACTATATAGGCTTTTAAGAACTTCACAAAAATGTATTTGCACCCATTTAGAGGAAAGTAGGCTCATTTGTTATCAGTAACCTCTCGTTAATCACTGTATAAGAAGGAAGAGGAATATATAGGAATATAACGTGCTTGTGCATATATATTGCGGGTGGTGCAAGCCTGGATATGAGTAGTTAGTTCTTTAAATTTACTGGCAATGAATATATGTATGTATATACAGTATAGAAACGTACAGTGTATATACACTGAAGAGCCAAAAAAACTGGTACACCTGCCCAATATCGTGTAGGGCCCTCCGAGCACGCAGAAAGGCCGCAGACGACGTGGCACGGACTCGACTAATGTCAGAAGGTATGCAGGAGGCCATTCAAACCATGAATCCTGCAGGGCAGTCCACAAATCCAATCGGCGCCAATATAAGAAAGGGTTGCACGTATGTCACGTTTAATGATTCTCGTCAATCGTCATTTAACCAGTTTTTTTGGCTCTTCAGTGTATTTGGTATATATATATCGCAAACCGGTACGTGTAATAGCGAAAAGATAATCACGCAATTTCTCAGACCCTACTTATTCTCATACACTACTTTTCCATTAGCAACTTAAAACATTCCCTACTCTACATTTTCTGGGGTTTACCACGGCAAGACACAACAGCTGCATATGAAAGGTTTGAGGAATATTAACATCATCACGGCTCGTATGAGAGTGAACACTGGAAAATAAATTACACAGGGGCACGAGAGACACAAACAAAAGCCAACAGCAAGAGTTGAACAACGTGTACTAGAATAAATAAAGAAGTAGATTATGCTGCCCAGGGAAGTAATTAGTATGTACCGGTACTTTATCCAATCTGCAGCATTTATGCCGGAAGTCACAAAGCCCCGAAAAACACAGTACGACATGACAAAAATAGCAACGACGACACGACAATTACATTTTGCATGTGAACGCTGGGATTTTTAAAATACAATCGTAAACTCTGGTAAGACCGCACACCGTGGTACGTTTCACTGCAGAGCTCGAGTTATGTGAAAATGACCCTGTTCACCCGTACCATACTAGGTTTACCATCTTAGAAACCTTCCCTACTCCCTGCCCCTCCATTCCCCGTACCTTACTATCATATGTAACCAGCTACGTCACCGAGGCAGGCGCTTCCTATTAGATAAAGTGCTCTTACCCAATCATTACGGGACATATAAACACCGTTCCTAAAGGACCAAATGGAAAAGCTTTCTTCGGAATTATATTCCTGTTTCGATGAAGTAGTCTCTACCATGAACGATTACACATGTTTACCAGAAACGAAGTCTCCTCATTATAGCTATTTTGTGAATTATGTTTCCATTTGCTCATTTTATCAGAAGCTTTATGCACGCTAGAAGACATTAAGAATTCCCTAGAGTTCTTGTCAATTAAACAAAATTCTCTGTTCAGACAGACATACATTAATATTAATAATAATAACTACCAAAACTAACACAGATTTAAAAATCCTATTATGTAAACGGGACAACAAGAACAAAATAGTACAGTTAGTGGTATTACTATATATAATATAATAAAAATATGTAAATATAATAAAATATATATTAAATATGTTATATATATTGCACAGATATACAAAAAGCAGAAACAGAAAAAAGTACACTTAATACTTACCACTGCCTATGAAAGGAGGAGCTGGTTTGGTAAGCCGAATTTCAAGCCACTGTTGCTCAGATACAAATATTAGGCTTAAAAAATGATTCGAAGCTGTGAGAGAGTTATTTTTAAACGAATCTTGATATGTAAGATATTTAATGAACTATTTTTCAGGCATACGGCATTGCGGAGGTTTGATGTATATCGCAAAAAAAAAAAAAAGTATGCCATAAAAAGTAAACAAAAATAAAAAACCCAGGTATCGTTTCTTTTTCTGATCAAAGCAATTAACACATTCAGAACCCCACAGAAGGAATTAAAACTTTTGTATCAAGGGAATTAAGACAAAAACATCTGACTGTTATCACATAACAACAATTAGGAGAGTATATATATATATATATTTATATGTATTGTAATGAAATATAAATATAGAACACAGCTTTCATGTACAAAATATGATACATTTTCTAATATAATATTTTGAAATAAATATATATCATTACTTTGTAAGCGTCATTTCAAATTAATAAACATAAGTGAGAAGGTACATATTCATAACACAATATCTTAGTTAAGAAAACAGAATTTGTGGCATACAATTCTAAAAACGATATTTACATAATGTTATTATATACAGCATTTTTTTATAATACTATTATTAATTTGAGACTTTCAGTTTAGTACTTTCAGTGTATTTAAATTATTTTTAAGTATTTTAATTTTAGAAATTGTTAAATTTATTACACTGCATTAGAATTTACATATTTGTATGGGTTACATTTATGCTGTATATATTAAATGATCCTAGTAAAATTAATGTTTTCGCATAAAAATGTTTTCTAAAAAATATTTATTTTACGAATTTTTCAATTTATTAAAATATATAATTTTTTTTCAATAGAAATCAATGTATTTCAACACTTAGAAAAACTATAAATTTATATCATCAAACACATAAAATTAAATCTTGAGAGGAGAAAACATTAACAAGAACTATGAAGTGTACGTACAATTAATTTAACATCGCGGTTATTATAAATAATAACTACCTACATTTTGAATCTTTCAACGCTTCTATTCTTTTCACTGCTTCTATTCTTTTCACTGAAAGGACATCTCTTAAAATCGAATCGAGAAAACAAAATATATTTATTGTGATTTTAACCTCGCACGAGTGTTTGGGATTATAGATTCTGGTTGGGATACTTTCAGAAAAGTATTCGATTTTGTAAGAAATAACAGAATAAAACACACATTCTCATTAAAACTATTTTTCGCTGCTCCACCGCGACTCCGTCCTTACGGAACATAAATTTTTACATATAAATCTTTCTTCGCCAGATCAAACATTCATGTATTACATATACGTAGTACTGTGAGCGACTAGACTGGAATTACATAAACATGGACTTCATGCATAACAATTTTAAAATGGTAGAATTCTTTCGTACGAAGTCTGCGAACATTTTGATAATGAATATGTGGCTCGTTCCCATTAACCCATATGTACCTTGTTAAATTAATTGTATTTGGAATAATCTTTATTTACTTATACATTTAACCTAATCATAATTATTTTTAAATGCCCAGTGATTTACATTGTTTACACAAGGAACTGCACGAATCGTTACTGTCATACGGGGATGAGAAAACACTACTAAAATCTATCCCAACTGCAGCCGGCAGGTATCTGTGCCACGATTAATCGATAAAGCACTTCACATGTATCGTGCGACGAAGTACGCGTGGTTTGCATATGCGGTGGCAGGTAGACTGGGAGGCCCTAACCTTTAACCTACGGAGTTCCTTAATTATGCAGATCTTGCTCTTTGGATAGGTTAACCTGTGCAGACTAGGAGGCCTTGTTTCCCTATTTAACTGCTGAATGATGAATACCTCGCTCTTATAGCACATAGGGGTGTGTTGTGCATGATGGTAGGTCTTAATGTTCTTCCTGCAACTATGTTTCATATTATTACGTACATAATACTACTGAGTTAATTCATACACGCCGTGAAAAATATTGTGATTCACAGCACCAAATATTGTGCATTGAATAAAGTATTTGTTCAGCTTAAACAACAGTTTATTTGAAAATATAGATTTTAGTCACAAAGAAAAATTATATATGATTATAAGGCAATATTACGTTCATAGCGAAAACAATTTTTCAGGGTGAATTTTTATACAGTATTGTGCCGGTATTAAAATAGTTTTTTCGCACAAGTTTCCAGGAAAACGTTGGGGTATATTGCGACAAACAGAAGTATACTGGCCGCCATGTTGAATGAATGCAACTAGACGTTGATGTTTGCACCCAAATTACGTTATCCTGGTTATATTTTACATTATACTTGAAGGTGGTAACTATTTTGTAACCAACACTATGTTGATTTTTCACTTGAATTTTTATTATGTACACTATTTTCGTAGACGATATGTTCAGGCGTTCTGTCGATATTAGTCTCTAAGACTTAACGTTTTTTTATGGCTGAAGCTATACTTTGCTTCTTTACTGTCGAGAAACTGATAGTTAAGAGTCATTTTGTATGCGCTTATTAATTTTTTTCCCAGCGCAGGTTCCATGTAGAACTGTCAAAAATATTCTGTCTTTAAGACCTTTTCTTCCGACGCGGCACCTTTGCATCTCTTTTTGAAAGAAAGCTTCTTTCAACATAGAAGAACACAGCCATGTTTTTCGTCGAGGGTGCATTTCCGGTTTCTAGGGCGTGAAGAGCCACTTCCGACGCGGTTTTTAGCGGCATAAAGTCTGCGTATATAGCCGCCCATTCAACCCAAGAGGCCTGTTTCGCGGTATTCTCGTGAAGATCTAAAGTTTTACTGCCTTTCATAGCAGACCTCGTTTAGATAGGTCATCGTTTCTTCTCCGACGCCATCGCGCTATTGTAAGAAGCGAAGGCCTCGTCACTAAGGATCATCGTTGTCGAGGACATTGATCGCGGCCTGTTTCGTTTTCACTTTGAGCGTATTGCAGAGGGCTAGAAAACAAAGCTACCCGGTAGAATTTGGTTGAAAGTTTTGTTGGCCGATGAACTATTCGAGATGCTTACTATGTAGTATATCATAATGCCTTTCAAAATGTATATTTTAATAAAATTTCATAGAATCATTTAAATTAAATTTTTTACAGAAGCTATGCTAAATGGAACAATAGACGTTCCTCTAAAGTGTAGACAGCAATGCACCTTGTAGTTTCCATTAAATACAGAAATAACTAGTAATACTGAAGATATTTGTAATAATTTATCATTAACATACTTTTATCACTGAAAACACTACGTTCTTTAAANACTAGTAATACTGAAGATATTTGTAATAATTTATCATTAACATACTTTTATCACTGAAAACACTACGTTCTTTAAATTGTTTAGACTTAGAGTACAAAATTTTATTATTTATGCTGGTATTGTAAATTAAGACACTCCAAGCCCAATGTTCTTCACCACAGGTAAACCGCAGCACTAGTCCACTTTATGAGTGGTTCATATTACTATAGCCAAACACGTAGACTACAGTATGTGTGTTGCGGTAACCAAATTAATGGCGTGTTCGCTAAATTACAGCAGTAGTGTATATTGGCCGACTTTGGTGCAGGATTTCAGGAGCAGGAGGTAGGAGTTGTCCACCATCTTGGTATGTACGGTCGGCGGCCTGGGACGGTCATGTTATCGACAGAATCACTTGGTTTACCCCTCCAAAAAAACCACTTTCGAAATTAATTATTTTTCCGAAAAATCACTTTTTTCACCCAAAAATTCCAAAAACATGGAAAAATGAGGAAAACGGAATTGGAGCTCTCCTCAGTTGAGCAAGAGGATTAGAGGCTCTTAGCGGAATGAGCTACTTAATCCTCAGAACAGGAGAGGGGGATTCGTGACTCCGAGCCAGGTCAAGCTGATGGGGGAGGATCAGCGCACCTGGCCCCTTTTCCCGGTCGTCATCGTGCACCTACCCTGTCCAC
>NQII01002317.1:119080-143189 GCA_002778355.1 Clitarchus hookeri
CCATCATCGCTATCCTCCCCCTCCCTAGCACACAAAATTCTAAACATCGAAGAACATATACCATTTACTTCACACACTCACCCCGCCGACCCCGCTCCCCCTCCCTTCGTCAACCAAATTGATAATTTGCCCTACATAACCGAAGAAATTATCGCTCCACCAATACCAAACAATGAAATATTGCCATTGACCACTAAATTACGACTTTAACGCATATTTTGCCAGTATTGGGCCCTGTATATTGTGCCTTTTTTTTTTTTAGCATCTACCACTAGAGAGCTTTCATGTCGACCATTTCCAAACTCATTTGTCGATGAGACTCTCTTCCAAACAAAATCTGTACTATTTTTTCAAGGTCAGTTTAAAAAAAAAAAAACACAACATATTTAATACATATTCTTTATTTAAAAAAACAGTTCTTTGCGAACACGACACCTCATCTTCATCTTCGTCGCAGACGAAGCTGAAGATGGAGGCCCCGCCTCCATCTTCGAGGTATCGTGTTTTTTTGGTGGTGTGATTATTCGTCCATACGGATATATTTTTTTCAGGTGAAGAATTAATTTTCCCATCTGTCGACCAACCCTCGGAATGCACAGTTTCATTACGTGGCTCGCGACATGGGAGCAAAGTCTGCTTATTTGATAAGACACAGGTGTCAGGTGCGGAGATAGAGTCGAATGTCTCGCAGTTTTTTTCTGTAGCGAAGTTTTTTACTCACCGGACAATCTACCCTTGTTATGCATAATAGTATATATCGTGTATACGTCCCGTGCATGCAGGGAATGCAAGATTTTTTCAGTGTGTCTAGCATTTAAAAACATGGAAAAGATGATTTAACATTCAGGGGAAATTAGCATAAGGAGGGCCCTCGATTAAGTTTGAGGCTAGTAGCAAGTGAGGTCTCAAGGTATTTTCGGTGGAAATTTTTCCACCTCAACTGAGGTCTTTCGGTTTTTTCTATTGCGGCGATCTTCACCCACTGGGCATACGACTCTCGTCACGCGAGATGGCATAGTACCTGGGAATCCTTCTTGCGCGAAATAGGGAAGTGGGGTTTTTTTTAGAGCATCTCGATGCTTTGTATTTAACAAGCTGTGATTCATTCCGGTGCTGCCCTTCATAACGTGGAAGAGTAAACGCCTCCAATGGCCGCTAGCAGCTTCGTGTGAGCCATGTTATGATTAAAATTTGCACTGTTGGTGTAGCTTGCAAATACTAAAACCCGTACTTGCTCTGTATGTGTGCACGCAAGGTCTGTGTTTATCGTGTATGGAAATCTGGTGTGCTCTATCGGGAATCGAACCTGGTTTCACCGAAAGGGAATTCAGCTGTCTGGTCTATGCACAAAAGCAAGGCTCTAGGTTTATAGTGAATGAGATCGGAAACTTCGACTCCGAGTTGAGTTTGATATGGGGTCGGCCAGCTCAAATTGAGNTACTTGCTCTGTATGTGTGCACGCAAGGTCTGTGTTTATCGTGTATGGAAATCTGGTGTGCTCTATCGGGAATCGAACCTGGTTTCACCGAAAGGGAATTCAGCTGTCTGGTCTATGCACAAAAGCAAGGCTCTAGGTTTATAGTGAATGAGATCGGAAACTTCGACTCCGAGTTGAGTTTGATATGGGGTCGGCCAGCTCAAATTGAGCTCCTCTTAACTTAATATCGGCTCCGTCTGTTTTGGCAGTTGTATGTGCTCGACAATGAAACACACAAAATACTGAGTAGTGTTNTGAGATACCATTGCAGCATGACCTGTCGTTCATTCGGTGTAAACATAGTAGCCGAAGGATCTATCCACCTTTGTTTGGCTGCCGGACAACGAACGAATATGCATGCATTTCGTCTTGACAATATTTAAGGAGCTACCATGTTCGGTCCATCAATCGACGAATTCTGCTACTGGCATATTGGTTACCAACACATGTTCATGGAAACTGATGATGGTACCAGCATGTAGCATCGGAGATTTTCGCATTTCTCCCCCTGGCCGTACGAACCGAAGCATCCGCTCGTGGTGTTTTGTGAGCCTGGAACATGCACCCGACGTCTGTTATGCCTGCCAACATCGAAGACGGGTTGTATTTTATTCTAGCAATCACATGCACTATCATAACGTATTGCATGGAAATGACATCGTTCGCTTAGGTGTTTTGTGGAGACCTATTCAGGGGTGTGGCCTTTGTAATGTCAGATATTAAAAGCCTATGGTTGTGAACTGCTTCTTATTAAACTTTAATTTTCGGTGACTATATGCATGCGGAGTGTGGCTGACAAGTGCTAACACTGCTCTTCCCACACATGCAGATTGCACAGTTACCCAACACCGAACAGGTGTGGCAATGGCGTGGAGGCATGTAGGCATGCACGTTTGCAAACTCCAGTTACCTGATGTCATGCAATGGCAAATGTCATTCAAAAATGTGTAGTACAAAATATAATAAAATTCCAAGACTTAATTTGTGCTCTCGAGCAGCACTGTTTGGTGAGGGTAAATGTTCGTACTATAAGGTCGTACCAAAATTAACTATTTCTGAACGCATGAGTAAATTGGCCCTAACTTGGACTGATGACAAGAGGCAGATAATGGAAGATGGCATACACACTCAGTCCTATTGATATGACGATGGAGATATGTAGATATATATCATTATGGTTGTATGTTTGTACAATTTTGTAATTAGAAAAAATTTAATTAAATATAATGCGTTTTATTTATTGTTTAAAAGATTGACCTTAAAAAAATTGTAGAGATTATTATATTCCATGTTTGGAAGAGTGTCTCATAGACCAAAAATTTATAAATGGACGACATGGGTGCTCTGCGGGGGTTGATGCTAAAATAAGAAATAACTAACACAGTCCACAGTGCACAACACTTCCAAAATATGTGTTAAAGTCGTAACTTGGTGGCCAATGGGAATATTCCATTGTTTGGTATGGGTGGAGAGATAATTTTTGTTATGGAAAGCCAATGAATTATTTGTGCGAGGAGGGGTGGGACTTGTGGCGCGTGTGTGTGAGGTAAATGTTATATATTCCTAGATTTTTAGAACTTTGTGTGCCAGGGTTGAAGGGTTGGTGAGGGGATTGTGTGGGCGGGTCGATGAGGGGCGTTGATGGCAGATTGGAGAGGGGGGTGAAGAAGCATGAGGGGGAAGAAGCGTAAGGGGCNAGAGGGGGTGGGGTTTGAGGTGATGTGAGTGGTGGTTATGGGATGGTTAGGGGATGATGAGGGGTGCTGGGTGTATGGAGGGCGATGGGTGTGGACGTGGTAGGTGCAGGTTGGTGACCGGGGAAGGGGGCCAGGTCCGCCGATCCTCCCTCATCCGCTTGACCTGGCTCGGAGTCTCGAATCTTCCTCTCCTGCTCTGAGGATTAAGCGGTTCATTCCACTAAGAGTCTCTAATCCTCTTACTCGACTGAGGATTTTTCGGCTGTTGCTTCTAAGGTGCTACAAATCCACTTTCGTCATTTTTAGATTTATTTGGAAATATTTTGGTGATAAAAGAGATTTTTGGGCAAAATAATTATTTTCGGAAGTGGTTTTTGGGGCAAAACAAGTGATTTTGTCGATAAATTGGCCTTCCCAGGCCGCAGACGAACATGACCGCCGACCGCACCTACCAAGATGGCGCACAGCTTCTACCTCCTACTCCTGAAATCCTGCACCAAAGTCGGCCAATATACACTACTTACAGCGCCAATGAAAAATTTGGAAGATTTGTAAAAAACTAAATTAAGGATATCTCTACGTTTTTGCTGCCAGTTAAATCCGCCCAGATGGCGTGGGTGCTAAGGTTTATTCTACTGAGGTTAGTAACTAAACGAGATTTCTTATGGGAGTGTTTGGCAAAGGGAAAATTTTCAATACAATGTGCGCTGGCGTTCCAAAGAGGTCACTTGTAAGCTGGTTTTATATGGAGAATTTCTTTATTATCTTTGTAATAATTCGGTTTTGGCTCGAACTGTGATATATACTTACCCGCTGCAAGAAATTAAGTACTAGTTTTGTTTTGAAACTTTTAGTTATGCTATTTAATGCTGTTAACAAGAATAAACATTTAAAAAATACGTTTGTGTTTGGCACTGAACTTTCGCAAAAATTGTTAATTTAGTAAAAACGGTACGAATTAAGAACGAAATAAATATAACACCATAAAATTCGGAAGATCTTACACAATTAGATATCTTTTATGAAAATTTAAATTTTTCTGTTTCAATACCTACAAAACGGAAATATCCGGTACGCATGCGACACCAGTACTATCTGGTAGCGAAAATTTTTAGTTGCCAATTTTTTAGCATTGAGCTTTCCAGCCTGAATATAATTAACCTTACCGCTGCTGGCCGCCTCAGACCGGGCTGAGATACGCTAGTGGGTGCGACGTAGCTGCTTTGACTGGCTTACATAACTGGGAGTAGGTAGAACCTTGCAAGACGCCAGCCGCTTTTGTTGCTCTAGTACACAAGTATCGTCGCCTTGTGCAATATCTATGGCATATGATTATTTCCATCTCAAATCGGAGCGCAAAAAAAGAAAAAGAGAAATAGGGAAAGTGTGAGCTTATACTGTTCATAACTGTTAAAACTATTTGAAAATTTACGTTTTGACAATGGTTGTAACATGGGAAATTGGAAAATTTTCATATATATATATTCAAGTATTGTGTTTATTTCTTTGATGAAAAACGAGCTTTATTGAGAAAATATACAATAAGTTATTACGATAGCGGGAATTAAATTAAGTTTCATTGAATAACACAAATCCGTTTTTATTTAAGTGTTTATTTGTTCTGTTCTTATACATTTCAGAATTTAGGTACTGTTAAATATTAATGTCTTAAGATGTTTCTCTTTCAGAAATGAATTTCTCAACATTCTTAGGTAATTGTCAACGTTCTAGTTTGCATATTTCTCGTAATATTTGTCGTTTTGCCAAAACTTGCCCAGTAACTCTAAAACAAAATGGAGTTCACGCCAAGTGATAAACGATTATTTATATTCCATTTCGGTTCTCTTTACATTTGTGTGAACATTAAATAAATGTCATCCTGTTAGTACGCATTATAACTTGGCATCTCACATAAAATATTCCACGTAGGAGATTCAATTTGCGAAGGAAAAAAATAAGCTATTCAGCTGGCAGTTGTGATTTATGATCCTTGCTTTAATCTTCTTTACGTGATTTATTTTTTTAGCAGGGGTCTGCATAAATAGAAGGGTTTCTAGTTACAGAGTTACGCCTCTCTACAGATGAAGTCATTAGCTACTAGGATTTTATGACTAGTACTTTCAAATCGACAAAAATTTTTACATGTTTACAAGGAAATACTTCGTACTGCAATACAGATTCATTTAAATGCATCAGTTATTCCGAAACACATATAACCTATACAAATACGGCATGTGTCGAAGATGTAACTGATCACAAATTTTAAGAAACTCCTTTGAACCCTATAAATTGAATTAATATATTCACTTCCTATATTGCCTCAAAAAAGGGTTTATCTATAAAAATCATTCCAAATACTTATCTCTTAAAATTATTGTTATAAATGTGTTATTATAAATAGGATGAGCACAAATTATATATCATTTCCCAACATCCTAACAATTAGTATTATCTTTTAGAACTAAACACAACCTGCGAAAATCTTTTCACATACAATAAAACGTAATTAAATGTATTAATGTAGTTGGCGAATGTATAACAGAATGAACCACAAATAAATTTCATGAAGTTTGGGAACGGTTCTTACAAACTAATTTTCACCTCATCAGTTAAGTGAGTATTGCAACTGCCATACACAAATTCGTTGCGGTGCACAGGTGGAATATAAACTTACGTTAAAATCTAAACAAATTACTCTTAATATATTTGTGTCAGTGCCCGACATTAATTGCAGGAATGTTACTGGCCTTACGCAAACGTAGAGTGTACAAAGATGGGATCGTAAAAAAAAAATTATTTTCCGCAATGACGGGCGAATTCGTTTGCCGTAACGGCCGGAACACATCATGTCTTGAAGCTAATAACTTTCGAGTTCCCCATACGAAGACGTACGACGTTATCATACGCGAACGGAAAAACGTATATTGCTACAAATAAATTAAAAAAAAAAAGAAAGAAAATTCCTTCTTGGAGAGGAAGCTCTACGTACAAAGACAGATCGTCGTAACGAAAATTGAAATTTCCCTATTCACTAAAAACAGGAATGAAATATTCGACGATATTTTATGAACATATTGTATTAGCGGATTATGGCTGGGCGAGAGGGTGGTTGTGGTACGGCCTGGAAGGGGGGGAGGGGATGTGAAATATCGAGGTAATAAGGGACCGAACTACCCCCACGTCCGTGCTAAGGCAGCGCTTTCCCCCCCGGGGGAGGGGGGAGGGGCACTCTAGAGAATTGGACGGCGCGTGGGCATCAAAGCAACAGGAGCGATGGATGGCGCCTGTATTGGATTCCTTTCCACAACCTTAGTCCGCTGGACCATGTCTGGGCCCTAGCAGNGTGATAAAGGATAGACGTGCACATCATCGGCGTTGTGTTACCATTGTTACGAACGTCCTCCCCCCACCCCCCCTCTCTGCAACCAAGGACCGTTTTCACACAACACGGAATATTACCCGTGTCTGGTATCGTCCTGTCTCTCTTACTCTTCTGTTTGTCTTGCACCGTCAGACGGTAAGCGCATACCTACGCTATACGCACGAGTTATGACATCCGAGCAGTGATAGTGATATTTGTCTGCTTGGCGGGAAAGCGTAGATTGCTGTGGCAGGTAGTTACTGCTCCGGACATCGGCGATGAGGACCCTGTGTTTCATATCGCGGAGAAATGCATTTTCAGACTTAAGTGGCACAGTGTTCCCGAGGATTTATTTTGAAGAGATTATTGGAAGTTTTTGCCCATTTTCTCCCCTTCTGTGCCGTAATGAATGAGGCGGTGCGTCTCGAGTTAATTGTTGGTCACAACAGTATGCTACTGTCGCTTATACAACTTAGTAACTGGTTATTACGTTCCTATCTCTTCAAGCTTCCTCAAGCATACTGAATGCGCAAAGACTGTGTGCCAGCTTTACACGGGCCAGTGTTGCCTATATAAATTGACGGTACGTTTCGTTTACACTGCACGACTACACACAGAAGAGTTCTCACAAGACTAGTGAGTACCAACATAATGTCAGTAAAAAAAATGTTATGCCGGTGGCTGGGCGTAAGATGGCCTTCTCAATAGACGTGACACCTAGCGTGCTAAAAAAACTGTTTAAAATGCACGTGGTCACCTGTGGGCATTTCAATATAAGTTAAATTTATTTTGAACACCTTTTTTTTAAAATTTATTTTAGTTTTATTTAAGTAGTATATAACGTAATTTTATAACTCTCGTTCCCCATAGTGATACATATAATTTGTCAAGCACTTGTGTTTAAATGCAAGACGAGAAAAAATGAATGTTTCAAAAGTTTACTTACATATTTATTTGTTGGCATGGTAGAAAATTAATTTTTGGCACCCACATATCTAAATACGTCAAAAATGGAACATAAATGGGTGTATGCAGAGAGTAGCGTGAATGCATATTTAATAATCTATGTAGAACCTTCTGGCTTGTTGATAGCTAACAATTTTTTCTAATTAAACTGTTGGTTTTCTCTGTAGGTGGCACACACACAAATATTTCGGGATAAAAATATGATTAAATACGATTGGTGAAGCATAGGTGTTACTAACAATATAAGCGAATATTACGTATGATTGCTACTGTTTTCTATACATCTGTTGTGAAAATGAAACAGTGAATTTGCCTTTTACATCTTGTGTATTTCTTTTAACATTTGCCCTTGTCAGAGCTTTCACTTCTTTCGGCACACTAGTTGTTATGATGACCAACAAGGAAACATATTGCTACCCTATTTCTTACCATTCTTACGTCTTGACTAGTGTTTCTCACTGAGAATAATTCTACCTTCTTAACTTGTAGTCCTCAGTGTTCTATCATGTTATATACAGGATGATTCTAAAATCATGGGACAAACATTGAGGGGTGGTAGAGCCCACTAAAATTAACAATTATTGTATAGGAATATATGGGCGGAAGTGACGCGCTGAGGCACAAACACAAAAACATAACACATTAACGGAAACATAAAATGTTAATTAGCAGCATACGCAACGAGTGATTCCGTACAGAAAATGTTAAAACAGTTGCTGGAAATGCATCCACCAACAGTCACGCATGCTTGGCGACCTCTACATATGGCGTGATTGGCTGACAATGGTGGCGATAGTTGAGGGCAGTCAAACGGTGCGCCAGTGACCTGCTGCATCAGCATCAGCATCACCCAACCGACGCTACCAAGCTTGCATTACTGTCGGTGGTAGCAATTTTGAGAAATTATTATAAACATTGCTGCAAAAAGGCATTTAGCGGCGACGTTGTAAATAAACACTGTGTTGCATTTCATGTGTTATTTTTGTTTTTGTGCCTCAACCCGTAACTTCCGCTCATATATTCCTATACAATAATTGTTTGGTTTAGTGAGCTCTACCACCCCTCAATGTTTGTCCCGTGATTTTATAATCATCCTGTATAGTAGGTGTGTGACTGGCGTGGGAGGTTGCGTGTTCCACGCCAGCAGAAAGAAATAAGGGTTTTTTTTTTGGGTGCTTTCTATTCTAGGCAAATACCAGCGCATTTCCTAGTATTCGCTTCCCCAGTTCCCTAAACACATTTAAAATAAAATGTTTCTTAGCAAATAAAACATAAATTATACATCGTGTTCTCGTGTTTTGCAACGGTTGAAATGTTTGTGTCAAATGCGTGTTGCATACCTACGAGGTATTAGACTGCTACACTTCGTTGTGGGGCTGGTTTCTCGTAAATTGAGTAATTAGAGAGTTACAGTACGGCAAAACGTATTGTAAATTTCGTCATGTATATTAATAGTCCGCCTTGTTATTTCAGTAAATACTCACGACTGGAACATTCACTGCGATGTGAGAGTAGCAATCACTATTTAGTTTCTGATTTGAGATGTTACTTATATGTACCTATTCATAGGCTGGTGATCTTTGTTTGTTGATGCATAGTGCGATTAGATTACTTTCACGTGTAATGTTTTGCTATTGTTTTTTTCCCCTGTTTTTGAGAGTGAATATCATCCCATAAATCACTTTATGTCACGAGTCGCATGTATCTTTTCTACTTTATTCTTCAAGAGAAATCATCTCCATACCGTTGTAAAACACGATGACATACTGAAGAAACTGGCATGCATTAAGTCCGCGTTGTGTTTCGCCTGCGTCACGAACAACAGGAGCAAAACAATCATGGCGGTGCGCGGATTCAGCTGCCCCACTCTCGATAGTTGAACTAGACATTCGCTCTTACAATCGCCTTCTTTGTTCGAACGCATCATTTGATACCGCGAAGAAAATGTTGTTTAAATACAAAACACTGCCAAGTAGACTTGCCATGAATATTATTTCTTACTTTGATCTATAGTAATGATTACGATAACTTTGCATTGTTGTTACAATTGTTCAGCAGATGTCTTTGATGTCAGTTGCACTGTAAAGCAAATTTTAGCTCTAAATGCAACCGTAATTAGCAAATAAAAGATAATTATCGAATCTTTTCAAATTATATTTACTAAAAAACGCTAGCATGGCTTCAAGACTTGAACCCGCGCCCTTCATATTATTAGTATAACGCTCTTCGCCATATGACCACTTGTATTATTATCTTCAGATTCCTTCTGATCAGTCGGTTTTCTCAGGTGGTGACATGGGCCAGAGTATGTCTGCTATTGGGAAGAATTCAGGTAAGTGGTTTGAAGAATCACTGCACTTGAGAAGGACGTTAAACGTCTGCAGGGACACTGCACTGGCTCAGTTGCAGTTTCGTGACTATGTTTGCATCGGAACTACAGTTACGTACTGGAAACCACAATGTATGACAGAAAACCCGAGTATCGCCACGATATTAGGCAGGTGTGCCAATTTTTTTGGCTCTTCAGTGTATAATGTGAAAGTGAACATTAAGCATTCCAACTACCAGGATTTACTTTGCGTGTTCGTGGCCCAGAAGCACCAGGTGTGCTGAGAATGACCCAGCCACGCAAATTTCATGCCTCATATTCTCTATGAGCAAGGCACTGAACTAGTGTGCAGTTTTTTTTTCAGCAACTCGCCTTTATGAGGCACTTTAATTATATAATGAACAATCGTTAACATTTTTAGATCACCGAAAATCAAGTCCAATTTATGAAGCATCTAGTTAACTGTTGTATATCTACATCAGAATTTTCTTTTTAAATAACAGCAAAGCACTATGATTTTAAATTGAGTTATCAAAGATGCAAAACAAAATGGTAAAACAGAATATCTACTGCTAACTTGTGGAGAGCTTTGCTCGGCGAGATCGGTGTGAATGTGTACTGAACACGGCTTTAGTGGGAAATGCAATGAAAACCTTGAAAAATGTTTTTAGTTAAGAGTATAGATAACCGCGCCGTTACTAATTCTGCCCGTATTGATATGTACCAGATATCACGAAAGTATATAAATCGCCGATTTATTTTTATTCAATTACTTCTTTCTATTTGCCTTATTCATAGTATGCCTATTCTGTGCTTCTCTGGTTTAGCAACATTCAAGTGTCAAGTATGTAAAATCATACGAATATTTTTTTACGGAGAAGCATTATAGTAAAATTATTCATACTCATAGACACAGCAATGACCAGAAAATTATAACATATTGTGATTTCGGATTTATTACAAAGGACTTTTTTTAAATCAGGCTTAACTAATAACCTCCTACGTACTTTCAAGCCGGATTGCGCTCTCTAACAGAACGCGTAAAAACTGTAGCTCTTAATTAAATTATATTTTCCCCTCGCTATTTCTGTGAACTTCATGCTATCTATTAAAATAACGTTCTTTGGAGTGCAATGATTATTTACGAATTGTTTTAAGCATACTAGTAGATTTTTAGTCACAGCAGAGAAAAGTGTAGCATAGACTACTAATTTCGTAATAAAAAAAAAAGTAACACATATACACAAATTTTCCATAAATAGTAACCATGAATGTAGAAAAATCCAGTCATGTGCAATTATTGCGAAATTGTCTCACCTTTGTAAATGATTCAAGTGATCATTACAGCAAATCAAACAAAAAAGGTTATATGTTCATTAATAGCTCGATATGGATTAACATTTATTTAGCCAAAAATTAAAAAAAATGCTCCAGTGTAATTTGCTTTCTAACCCACCACACAACCTGTGCAAATGTTTCTTATCTCAATTCAGTTTCTGACAGCCCACTGCACATTTATTACATTACATTTGATACTACAAAAACATTAATATCTGGTTGAAACTAATTCCTAAACAAAAGCCAGTACCAATTGATTAAAACCCACACATATGCTTTTAGCCTAATAACAAACATCTGTCATGCTGCTATAACTTGATAAGATGTCAAAACCCGTTTACCTGGAAATTATTTGCCGATTTGAAAATACACCTTACATAGGAGATGCAGCTGCAGGGATCCCTTTTTTACCCCTCCTACGGTGAAAACGTTAGTCAATACGTTGTCTTATATCGATATTATTTTGAAGTTACTGAAATGAGCTACCACAATTTTTCTCTCGTTGACTAAACGACGCACAAGTTACTAGTTCCCGGGGCCAAGGTGGCTGAGCGGTTAGACCGCTCGCCTCCCACCAAGGTGAACCGGGTTCAATCCCCGGCCTGGTCACTCCCGGATTTTCACAAGTTGTAATCGTTTCAGACTATGCCGCTGGTCAGCGAGTTTCCTCGGGGATCTCCTGTTTCCCCCGTCCCTTCATTCAGGCGCTGCTCCATGCTCACGTCAATTACCCTCATCGGCTCTCAAGACCTCGCTGTTAAGAGCCGTTCAAATCTCTGCGCTCACTAACGAGTAAAGGGACGCCAAATGGAAGACAACTCCCCCCGCGCGCATCAGCGATATAGCCACGATTCTTGATCTGCAGCCAAACAGAAACTCGCACAATTGGAACTGGTCCAGCGCTGCTTGATCCACCTCGTTGAACCAAAAATGCACATAATGTGACACAGTTCCCAGACTGTTCACAGTCCAAGTCGCACGAAAACGGGAGAAAATAGAAACGTTGACTATTTGCTGCTATAAGATATAGAGATATGAACCATTGTGGTTCATGGAATAAACGTGAAAACATTATATTACAGTAATTTTACACGCTGTAAAATGTACATCCTTACCCGAATAAAGTGGTATGGCTGTCGCTTCCTGAAAGCGCATTGAAAAATCTCAAACGTAGATAAGAGTTCTTTTTAAAGTGTAGCCAAGCTGTGTACAACATGCTACTAAAAATCACCGACGAACTCCAGAAAGTGATTACTCACAAAAAATTAGGAGCTAAATGTTTATACTACCTATATCGTAAGCCTTTACTTGAGGGTGTCGGAAAAACAAAGTAACAAGTTGTAAAATGATATAGGGGTGTTATGTAACAAAACAATTCTGATTCTAAAGATAATCAATAGATAAACATTGTTACCAATTTTTTAGGAAACTCGCTGAAATATTTTTTTCAGTCACTGATTCTAACCCAGAATATTTTTGGTCGTGTTATCCGGCATGTCTGCATTCTAAATACTGGGTCCATTGAAGTTTTGTATGGACATGTTGCTACACGTGTTTTATCATCAAACCTCTGTGATTTAAGGGGGCCACGGTAGTTGAGCGGTTAGACAGCTCGCCTCCCACCAAGGCGAACCGGGTTCAATCCCCGGTCGGGTCATTCCGGATTATCGAAAGTGTAAATCGTGCCGGACGATGCCGTTGGTCGGCGGGTTGTTCTCGGGGTTCTCCCGTTTCCCCCACAATTGCATTCCGGTGCTGCTCCTTTTTCACCTCATTTCAACCTCATCGGCTCTCAAGACCTCGTTGTCAACTCAACGACTCTATGACTTAAATTATCACAACTGGCGATGATATATTGATTGCCATAATTTTTAGTCTACTTCCGAAGGAAAAAAAGGCGTACGAGATCACTTTCATGCCTGTGTGTGTGTGTGTGTGTGTGTGTGACTGTGCGTGTTTGTCTCTCCCCTTTCATTTTTGAACTCGTCAATCTAATATTACTAAATTCAGTACATATATAGTAATTAGAAAAGACAAAGGACTTTTATAGTTTTCGACCACGGCAGGCACCTGCTTTCGAAATAGCGGCCATTTAATATTTTGGGGTGATGTTATATCTCGGAAACAATTCAACCGATTTAAACCAAATCAGGCAATATAGTCATCTTAGCTTACAATGTTATATCGTCGAAACCATGTAATCGATTCCAATTTAATATTGTATGCTGGCAGTCTATATTACAACTATCAAATGCGTCTACACGGAGCATCTGTTGTTCACCATTTTGTAAGATATGCTACATGAAAAAATGAAGTTTATGTATTAAGTGTGACAGACAATTATCTTTAGAATGGCAACTATTATAATAATTTGTATTAGTGTGCTATAGGGGCTATATATGAAATTATGTAATCAATGTTAAGTTAACTTTGTATACTGGCAGTATACAATCATCGAATATGCTAATACATACCTTTTTTGTCCTATTCATGACGATGGTCAAATGAACAATGTGGAGCTTTTATGCCATATCTCAGGTACCAATCGACTGATTTCCACCAAATTATTCACGCAATTACCGCTGTGGTAGGCCATGTAAACTTACTTGTTTTAAGTGGCTTGGTTACTTATTTTCGAAAGGATTAGTCCGTAAATATTTTAGGATGATAATACATATCATTCAAAACATTCATACTGATTTAATTCGAAGTTGATGCTCGAATTTGACCTCCGTAATGCAGTTGATTGCACACTTTGTTGTGGTAAGAGGTTTTCTGGGTTCGAGTTCCGGTAAGGCACGGTTGTATTTGTAATTTTCCCGCTATTTTTGCCTATATTTCTAATTTCTTCTTTAATGATATTGCTTTCAAAGAGATAACAAGTCCTACCTACCAACTAAGTTTTTAAGAAATTATTTAAAATTGGTGATTATTAAGAATCGCGGCTTTTCCGAAAAATACAAAAAAATATCTCGGAAAATGATATAAATCAACATTACTAACCATACCGTACACACATTTACTAGAGGCATCACGATATTCGCATTACACACTACTAAATGCGATAGTGGAGAGGGTTATGAAGATCTGGGAAATTTTGTGGTAAACAAGTAAAATGTATGTAAATTTCATGTTATTTGGGTTCTTTAACCATGTTAAATACACGAAGATCTAACCTAACGTAACCTAACTTCACAATGTGATTACAGGGGGAATAGTGTGACAACACGTGATTGTGTGTTAGAAAAAGTATAATAAGTAAGCTCGCGTCGGTTGATCCACCCCCTGTGATTCACCTATCGTGAAGTTAGGTTTCATTTGGTTATTTATTCTGCATTTGACATGGCTGACGGCAGCAGTACGCAAGACCTTGAATACTACCCAGTACAATTCACTACACTATTTACACTTTCCATGCTAAAACTCGACTATTATTTACGTTACTCACCCATGTAAGCGGCGAATATAGCTTTTTGGTGACGTATTGCTGATAACTCACGTATAGGACACGTTAACTTCTTTTAAATTTGTCTAAAATCCGCAAACACTCGTACCTCCGCACAATAATTACGTTGCAACACTTCTCGTGGAAACAGTTGCAAAGGAATCCTCATATTTCCGCACAGTAATTCGAGTCAACGCGTCACATGGAAATGATCGCAAAGAAACACGCGTCATAGCAATCGTAAATCACAAACCATCACACGGTCACATTCACTCGTTGCCTGGGCGTCTACACACTGCCAGCATACAACCGTCACGTGAAATAGGTAGAATTTAAACCGGAAGACCAAAATCTACGCGCATTTGTTTCATTTCTCTGTGCATTTTTGTTAATCACGTGTATCATGGCGATACACGTAAATTGCACATAGTCCTAATCAACACCTGCGAACGTCTTTTTGTTATATATATATATATATATATATATATATATATATATATATATATATACTACTAATATGTTGGGTAGTACAATCGCTTCTTCTATATTACGAAGGTATAAGGCTTACAAAATTCAACAAAATTTAATGACATTCCGACACTGCTTGATTACCGTGGTTTATAGCTGTGTAACCTTGGCACGTCGGCAAACACATTACTTCTGAAAACTCACTAAGCAGGTAGGTGTGAAACACGGACACACGACTTCATTAAACTTTTGTTACGTATGTTTAAAAAAATGATATATCATGGCTGCACGCTATGTTACATAAATACTTTAAGCAAGATCGGAGCTTTACGCATAGATGCGATAGAACCGATCACATCTCAAATGCACCCGTCACGCCAGTCCGTAGCACGCCATTGTTTCTGTTCTTCTGCTAAATGAACCGTTCACTTGGCGGAGTAAAAAAAAAGGGGAAATACTTCTTATCAATGCTCATACGTTTTCCAGTTCGATACATTCTCACACCAGGTTGACAGTGACGCGATGCGGTTAGGTCTACGGGCACTTGAAAGGTACAAATATATCCAGAGACTTATTCTTCTGTCGTTGATGCAAAATTTGCCAGTAACGTGCTTTATTGCTCAGATGCTCTGTAAAGCAAAGACGCAAATACGTAATGGTCAACATGATACTCTATGTGGACTAATAAAACACAGCCAGCTCTGGGAAAGAGCTCAGCTGTTTTCAAATATGCAGGTGTGGCACAACAAGTATTATTTTAAAATATTACATTAAATTTACTGTCATCATTAGAATATCTGTTCAGAAAGGGCGCGTGTGAGAATCGTCTTGCCATACCAACGTTGTTTCATTTATTATTTACACGAACCAAGTTAGAATAAGAGTTTTTCGGAATGCAAGTCGATTAGAATGCGAGATTAGCTCTCTTGCATAGCGAACTTAGAAACCAAACTTAAGACTAAAACTTATGATAAAGCGTAAATATAGCTAGCTAGTTAGTGATCTGGTACGTGTGGTTTTCAAAGTCACGTGCGAGTATAAACAGTGCGTAGCTCTGTAACACCGACATTGCGTGGATTAAGGTTTGTCATGAAAATAGTAAGTCGAAAACACGTCTATGACCTACGGTATGAAGGTGTAAAGATGGAATTAAATAATTAGCTTACTGCAAAAATGAAGGACAGTTGAAGTAACAGTGTACGATAAAACAGAGTTATTTCATTGCAAGGCACCAATTAACATCCTACGTAATACGTAACGCTTTGTATAGTAAAATTTTTCTCCATATTTTCGACAGGGATTTGGATTAGAAAAATAACACAAATAAAACTATTTTTCATGTTATACGTTCGTTAATAGTTTTTGTTGAAAATCAATCATACTCTTACTTTAATAAATTAAATAGTTGTAAAAACCATCTCTTCTTTTTTTTTTCTTTTTTCTTTTTTTTTTTTCAAATTACACTATGGCAGCGATGAGTTTTGCAGTGGACTGAGATGTTTGCCCGATTAGGCCACACATTTACACAAATCTTTAGAGTTCGTACTTAAATGCTTTCTGTAAAGATAGCAAGAAACTATTCTCAGCTCCGACTTGAAAGGCGCATGCAGCCGTTATGAATCCCTTTGCACCGCAGGTCGAATATGTGCTTTCGGCTTATGTATGTTTTCGTAGCGTACCTGTAACCGCGCGCTTTCTGTGCTACTGAGTGTTAACTTGTAAATTGTTTACTTAACCTCGACCGCAGTTGTAAAACACTGGATAGGCATCCAAGAGGATCCCCGTTCGATTCACGGTGCAAACCATCGTGATTTCTGTTTATCGTGGTTTCCCTAAAGCACAGAGGCAGTAGTGACTGATACCTTCCAGTTATTCTCAAAAAAAAATATTTCCCTTTTCTAATTATCTTGCAGTAAAAGACGGCAAGGGCGTTCAACAAAAATAGATGTCCATTTTTATAGATATTTTATAATCATGGGGAATTTAATCGAATAATAGTCTGATGAAAGTACAAAAAAATACGTGGATAATTAATTTACAAATATTAAATATAGAACAAACGGAAAATTGTAATCTATATTTTGCGATACAAATTTAAAAATCTTGCATAATTTTCATGTTTGGCTACAGTTCAAACTAATTGCTGATATCTCTTGAATAAAATAAAAACAATTGGCATGAAAATTTTTAGTGAGTGGTTTGACCATGTATTAAAAAAATATAAAAAAATTCAAAATATCTAGAAGTTAAACCCTTATCGCAAGCGAACAAAATGCCAGACTTCAAAGAAATTCCTTCATGAGGTTCCTCAGACTTCAAGAAACACTTGTGCTGGAATCAAACGTTGTACTCGTTTAATATCTTGAAACTTGTTTGGCACAATATTTAAGGGTGGAAATGCTCATGATTCTCTTTGAAATGTAGGTTGTCGTTATTTTTTTAACTGATTAGGCATTTCTACCTAATTTATGTTGATATGTCACAAAACGATGAAGTATTCTAAAAGCACAGAGAAACATTTGAAGAATAAGAACATCCGTAAGGCGCCCGTCTACCTGGAACTTTTTCCCACGTTTAGGCCGAGAAGCGCGGGAGCGATAAGAGCGACACTGCCACGCGCATCAAGTACGCCATCGCCGCTAAGCGCAAGGCTCTGAACTGGCGTGCAGTGTTCTCGTCGTGCTGCGTGTACCTATGGGACTTTCAGCGGTGACCATATTATTTTATTAGTGGGAAGTCTTTAGGAAGGTTCAATGCAGGCCCCTATAGTAGTTTTGTATGTATCTGATGCGTGCATTTTGAGCTACGGCGCCTTGGAAAGGCCGTTTTTTTTAGCGGTTTTGGAGTACTCTGAATTGATGTTTCTAACGTACGTGATATTTTGAAAGTACTATACAGCTCTCGTCTGAAGTGTGTGTCCTTTTCGTAGATCAGCACGTTGGACGCACGCTTAATAGTTTAGTTGAAAAACGTGTATTTCGAACACACTGCAACGCAGTTCAAGCGCGAGGTAGACGGGCGCCTTAAGCCGGATGACGCGAGGTATCTTTGACGTACATCAGCCGCCTCGACGTTCAATGGCTACCCACTCCGTGGGCTATCGTGCTAGCACTTCCCTCTTCGCGGCGTATGTTTGCTGGGACGACTGATCGCTTTGTCCCGGCGATTTTCCGCTCGGGGGTCCCACCTTTGTGTTGCCGCCCTCCGTTTGTCGGGCATCACGGCGGGGTGTCCCGCTGCTACTGCGGCTCCCGTGTTACATGCGATGGCCCGTTGTCCTTGCACCCGGCAGTTTGCCAGTTTGCCCTCCGGAGACCATCAACGCGCGCCGCGACAGGTGTCCTGCCGCGGCTTTTCGGCAAGTAACGTCGCTGACGAGCAGGTTCGTATCGTGTATTGTCGATTTCTAAATTTTAGTCATATTCGAATAGTGGAGTGCAGAGAGCCACCCCAGGCTCTTGACGTCGAGGTCTTGAGAGGCGTTGAGGCTGAAGCGAGATGAGTGTGGAGCAGCGCCGGAATGCAAGGGCGGGGTAAACAGGAGATCTCCGAGAAAACCCGCCGAACAGCGGCATCGTCCGGCACCAAAATCTGGGAGTGACCCCTCCGGTAATCTAACCCGGTTCGCCTAGTTGGGAATCGAGTACTTTATTCAAAGAAATTGTTGCCTTGGTCTCTCATCAACTCGCCTTAAATAATATTGTTTTTATTTTACACTCGGTAAATGTGGCTTGGGTAATAATCCTACAGTATTTGTAAATTTTATTAATTTTATTATGGTATTTGAAAGTGCTTCCAAACAGTGGTAAGGCTTTAGTACAAGAACAGCAATCGTTCAGGATTGGGAGAGGAGTTGGCCAGAGCTTTTATTAAGGAACCAACCCAGCATTCACCTGGAGTCATTTCTAAATAACCTGGAAAATCTTAATCAAAATGGCCTGACTGGGAGTTGAACCAGAGTCCTCCCAAAGGCAAGTCCATTTGTTTATCACTGCGCCACTTCACTTGGTAATAAGACATACGCAATGGACATTAATTTATGACACAAATTTTATAAGTCAGGCATTGGATATACTATAAGCATTATTGTGTTTTTTTAATTCTCTTCTGACTTACGTACATGTCCAGCTGCCATTTATATTATTGAAGAACTTTATGAATTGCATAGCGCTATTAAAGAAGGAAATGAGTTTCTCAATGTTAGATCGTGAAACTTTTTTAATAGGACATCGTGTGCCCTAGTGCTGGGGTATTTTTAACTTAATCTAACCACGTAACCAGGATCGTTATCCCCAATTAGGGCCTATCTCCTTAGTGGCGTTAGTTGGTTGCTGAACAGTTTGATTGTTATATCAACTTTACCTAAAAATTTTTATCTGATGTTATTTGGAGCATAAGGTCGGCATTTCCTGTAACATCTGTGCCGCTAAATCTGCTCAAAAGGCAATAAGACCGCGGGTGGTATTACAAATGTCTTTTCGCGAAAGAATATTATTAATTTGTATACTTCAATGACAAAGTACTTTCAAAATGGTATTGGTTGATGAATTTTCCTTTGTTTAATGCATAATTCATAACAAGTATTTTTTGACTTGCTGTCTTTAACATGTTACATCATTTCCAGTAAATAACCAATTCCGATTTTATTAACTTTACATGATCGCTTGCCAAGACCCAGTTTCCCGTTTTGAAATATACAAATGAAATAAACTGGACCATTAAGAAAAAACTTAAACAGTGAAATCTGAAAAGTATTGTCACAAATTAATTTTAAGGTGTGCTTAGTGAAAGGCACTTTACAAAAGTTCGCAAACTACTCCAAATCAAAAAGACTTAAAAAAAAAAAAAACTTACATATAATTTAATAAAATTTCATGTTTCATCTGCATGATAATAATATCCTATTTTCTGGAGCATTTTTTTCAGCACTCATTTATTAATTGATTAGTGTGCCCCACAAGAGTAAAATTTCAATTTTTACATGTGTTTCGCGGAAAATATTAAACCTTATATTTGTTTACCAGAAATAGCATCATGTGAACTTCCTAAAATACTAAAAAACGTTTGTTACAAATGACAACTAAAGAATTATTTGTATCTAACGTCTTTTATGTTACACTCGTGTAGCAGGTTGTCGAACCTGTGAAGGTTTCTATATTTCACTACATCTCAACCCTTGGAGTAGCTCAAAAGCCTTGAAGTCTACTGCCAGTTTTTCGGAGTCCCTTATACTCCTGATTTATAATAGAGACCAGCATTTCAATGTTGAACATAACATTTTCCCAAGGTTTTCCTTATCTCAATACACTCCATTCGGAGCCTAGTGTCAATTATATATTCGCGAGAGATATGTCTACTCCATCGAAGAAATATTAATTAGTCTCCAAATTCAGATATTAAAATTACATAACTTTTCCATTTCGAACTTCTTTGCGGTAGCACAGCAATGCTGCTCATCTGCTGCATGTATTCTCAGTATGTGAAAAATACTGGACAAATTGCATTAAATTGCATAAAAATGTGTTGGTTCACCTTTTTAAACCTATAAGTGCATAAATTCAATGGGCCAGAAGTGACATCGGCATTCTGTAGTAATCCGTAAGCAATACACACCATGTCTTCTCAAGAAAAGTTCCACAACTCTGTACTTTTATAAACTGGGGGGCTCTCTTATTTCAACGGTGTGGCTTGCTGAAGGGCATCCAAGTTATGAACTACAGTTTTCAACTCAAATTAGGGAGAGGGCCGCTGGGATTAATATTTCCCAAGACCAAATTCTTTGGGAAGAAAATAAGACACGTCTGAAAGGATATTAACATTATGCCCACCAGTCACTTTAGACAAACTGAACACGCCCCATACAATTATGGTTCCATCGTCAACTTGCACAGTCCTTTATTGACATGCAAAAACCACGTGTTTTTGGGGATTTGTCTACCCGCGAACAACACCATTGCCGTATCTATTACAACAATCATAAAAGTCTAAACAGAGCCTCATTTATCCGTAATTTTGTAAGTTAGCCAACATAAAAAATTTAATGTTATGGGATATCTCAGGAAACAATTAACAGATACGCACCAATTTCAGGCCACGAGTTATACTTTCGTAGTCCATTAAAAATATTATGACTACCCCCTTAGGTAGTCACATATTTTTGACATAACAGCTATGTCAGTATTTTAGGTTATTATGTCATATGATGCAAATAATTTCAGCCAAACTTTATATTCTGGTAGTATTTACGACAGACATCGACATCATTTGTCCAGGTTTTAAGTAACTCACATTCTTGATTTTCAATGTGACTGGCCTGTAAATACTTCAGGTTAATAAACCCTGCCTACCAAAATGTTTGACTGATTGCAACCGAATTTAATGCTCCTAATCCTAATCCCACGTCCATAATGCAGTTGGTTGCATTTCAGCTTACAGTATGATTGGCTCTATGTTCGAGTACCGGGCAAAACACTTGTTTACTAGTATTTAATTTCTTTCTGAATCCATCACTAATGATATCTGTGTCAGCAAGACCTCAAGGCCTACCTACAATCTACGATTTTTAGAACTTCGTCAAAATCATTTGAATCCACGTAGACGAAAGTAAGTTCATTTATTATAATGGTAACATTTTGTTATCTTTAATTACGCTCGTTTTAATTAACATGTGTCAAAAACATAAATGCAGTTGACTCTTTCTTAGCCGACGATCTATTACAAGACAGTCTCTTTCCCGGTAGCCTCTGAAAGGAAGGGAAATGGGGAAGTAAAATCTGAGGGAGAAGAGAATAGCAATGACACTTGTAATGCTGAAAATTGTCATTTTAGAAATTCCAAAGAATTGTTCAGAGCTAACATAATCGATAGTAACTGTGATTTTGTAAGTTTTCACGACATTATATACAAACGTGACAATAATGACTGTGTCTACTAACAGGCGTTTTATGTTTTCCTGTATCTTCCAGTTCCCGATGTTGACGCTTAAGGGAAGGCGTTCTGTATTTTGAAAATATATGTAAAATATCCGTGGTTAAATGAGCACTTTTTAGAGTTCAGCTTTACATATAATTTACTCATTGTTTTGTATCATTCCGCCATATGTAAAATGTACATTGCCGTGGGCCTAATTTCTTTATTGATGCATCAGTCGAGTGAAAACGTGAAATTGTTAGGAAAGTAATTGTATTATTATTATACCAATACATACTGTAATATCTATAAAGCAAAACATAAAACGCCAACATTGTCATTAATTTAAACATTTCACTCTCAATACAACGCTTACATTCATATCTATTTTACTTAATTCGTTGCCAACTTAACATGGAGCTAGCATGACAGCATGTACGATAGCATAGGATGCAGTTAAAGGGTAGTGTTTTTTTTTAATGGCTGATTTCAAAAGTGCTCACTTTCCCGTGAGCAGTCTTGAAGACTTGAAGACGAAGGCAGCTTTTATTATTATTACTTATATCCCTTTTGTACACATTTGTAGTTGTATTGCCAATTATTTCACAATATTTGACTTCATTCTAAATTTAAAAAAATTTTTTTACAAAATAAAAAATCAATTTACGTTTTAATTTTTTTAGTCCTTTACGTATTTTAAAGAATACAAACATTTTTACATTTTTCATAACATTTCTAATGTCGAAATTTGCTATAGACTGTTCACAGTAAACTGAGTACTTTTGAAAACACAGCCCACTTTGCATTCTTCCATCATATGTAAAATTAACACTGCCACTGAACCTTTCACTTTATTCATACGCCAATTAAATGTAACTTTGAAACCTGGGAAATTGTTAAGGGTGTAAATTTATTAACAATATTCAAACGCTTCCTCTAATCTGAGTGAAACAGGCGGAAAATATTTCAAATAGGTTCAGTGCCTGCAAGTGTAAAAGTTACACTTTGAATATGACGGTATGATATGGGAATACGATTTATATTTCAATCTCAACATAACTGGGAACATGCCAATCAGGGTGTCTTGAAGGAAGCAGCAATTTGGGTATGTTACAGTCTATTTGCATTATCTTCACACTTCTTGATTCAAACCTTTTAATCACCCCATTATGACCTGTTTGGTTGTTTCCTGAATGTGTTATGTATAGCATTTTATACATCTGTAAACATAAAAGTAATAAATTTTTATTTATTTAAAGTTTGGGTTACATTTTAGTTTAAAATTATTGCATTATGAATACACGTTATATAAGCGTGTTGGTAACGCAATAGTGAGAAACAGTTCTCATGCAAAATATTATTCAGGTGAGTGCGTACAATTACATAACGCTGTACCTGTGGTGTAATTTCCTAGACTTAGTTGGGGCCGCGGTGGTGTAGAGGTTAGACTACACGTCTCCCACCAAGGCGAACCGGGTTCGATTCCTGGTGGGGTCACCACTCGGATTTTCGCGTGTGGGAATAGCGCCGAACGATGCCGCTGGTCGACGAGTTTTCTCGGGGCTATCCCTTGCATTCCGACGCTGCTCAAAAACTTACCTCGCTTCACCCTCATCGGCTATCAAGACCACGATGTCACGAGCAGGCCAAATCTCTCTGCTCACTCTCTCTTAGACATAGTTAAGCTTTGTTTGCGCTAGGAAGAGTAATAAGCCTGAAAATATATCTTTGACAGGGCTTCAGAAAAGTTGGATTTGAGTTGAGAGATTTGGGGCAGCTTTAAACGAGGTCTTGAGAGTCGATGAGGGTGAAATGAGGTGAGGATGGAGCAGCATCGGAATGCAAGGTCGGGGGAAACGGGAGGTATCCGAGAAAACCGGGCGTCCAGCGGCATCTTCCGGGATGATCCCCACTCGCGAGAATCTTGGAGTGATCCGGCCGGGGACGGAACCCGGTTCGCCGTGGCGGGAGGCGAGCAGGCTAACCACATCTGAGTGGTTATCACGACGGCGCGTGGTTTGTGTGTGCGGCAGGAACCTACGTGCTGGCGTGGAAGCGCGGCATCGCCATCCTGACTGCGAGCAGCGTGAAGGTCTCCCCGGACACGCGGCTGCGTCTC